>OW240920.1:31458636-31582367 GCA_933207985.1 Pelobates cultripes | reverse complement strand
GTTCGTTATACGAATGGCGGCCACCCAGCATTCGCCAATTAAGCTGCAGTTAACTGCAGCTTCAGGGAGGTTAATTGCCGGCACACTCCAGCTCCCAGGTGGTCTATTCATTCGTGCGGTTGTTCGGTAGATTGAATCTACCGAACCCCAGACAGAAAAGCATGAATAAGTCTTTTCTGCCGGGAAAACGATGTCTTTTAACATGGGGCCATAGTCCAAAGGCAGCAGGCGAGCAACCAGGCTTCTCCAATGCAATGTGGCGAGATTGCTCTCGTCACAACTGCTACCCACGGCAAGTGTGTGGGCACAACTGTTAAAAGAAAAGAGGAGGCATCCTATTATCCCCATAGGACAATATTAAGGGAGAAGGCCCTAATTTCCTCCCCCAGCCCTCACCCTTTGGTGGCAGGTGGAGGCCTTAATAAAAATATTTCAGGATTGACCTAATGTTCTCCTTCCTGGTCCCCACTCATTGGTGGTGGTTGGACACCCTTATTATAATATTAAAGCCCCCCTGGCCTTCACCCATTGGCAGTGGTTGGGGGTAATAATTATAATATTTAGGACCTAGTGTTGCCTCCACCTTGGGCAGTACTGACCACGGGTGAGGACAGGTTCTGGACATTGATCTGTCAACCTCCCAATTATTTATTTTAATGTCTCCCACCTGATGCCCAAGTGTGGGAGCACAGGGGGCATATGTCCATCCCTCATTATTTCTCAATCCCATTCCTAGATTGAAACATTAAGCAGATATGCACCCGCCTTCCACATGACAGGTGGGGGCACAGGGAGAGTTTAAACCATATTTATAGTAATACGACTCTCAAATGCTTTTAATTTATTTATTTATAGACATGTGCAATTCGTTTCATTCCGAATGTACATTTGTATGAATTTCATGCCATTCGTACATTCGGATGCTTACGAATGTCCAAAGTGCCGAAGTCCCGAAGCGCCAAAGTTCAGAAGTGCCGAAGCTCCGAAGCTCCAAAGTGCTGAAGTGATTCAGATTTCTGAAAAGTGGCAAAAAAAGAGAGTGGAGGGAAAATTACGTGTATGATGACAGGGCTCTCGACCAATAAGCTAATTCCTTTTCTACAATGTAATGTTTACTTGCCCAATCCGTTTTCACTATTCCCTGTCCAATTAAATGAGCAATAGACATGTGCAATAAGTTTCGTTTTGAATGTACATTCGTACGAATTTCATGGCATGCGGACATTCGGATGCTTACGAATGTCCGAAGTGCCAAAGTTCTGAAGTGCCGAAGTTCCGAAGTGACGATGTTCGGCAGTTCCGAAGTGACGATGTTCGGCAGTTCCGAAGTGACGATGTTCGGCAGTTCCGAAGTGCCGAACCGAACTGAATGCCATTGATCTGAATTGACGAAGCTGAAAAAAATTTTTACTTACCCGAATTTCCGAAATGAATCAAACTAAATTTTTTGCCCATGCACATCCCTATTTATTTACTTTTTTAATGTGGTGGCTGACTATCAAGTATTGGGAAACCTCCACCTTGCATTGCTGAGGTTTTTTAACTATTAGCTGGCTGCTACTACCAGTGGGCAAATAGCACTCCAAAATACCATTCATATGCAAAAAAAACAAAAACAAATGAATTATAATTAGTGAAAGCATGCATCCTGACAGATGCATTTGGTTCTGAATATTAGTAAAGAATCCGGTCCATAATAAAGAACCCCATAAATATCTATACACAATTAACCGCTTCATGACTGATTATGTGTCAGGGCGATTGTGATTTAATTTGGTTTGCATAACCTCTTTTCATGAAGGGTTAAAGTTTGGGTTAAAAACTATTATTTGGTAAGACAGCATTTTCATTTCATACACAAGAGGTTGTGACTCTAAATCGTATAAAAACAAATCAGATATCTTCTTGCTATATCAGAATGGCTTAAATGCCCTGTTGTGTCAAACTGACCTTAGCAAAGCTCTGCCTGATAGTGGTACCGAATGTTTATAAGAAGCCATTACTTCTCATTGCATGTAGATTTATTGTGATGGTGAATTCCAGTCTGGTACAGGACTTTCCTTAAGGATAAGACAAAAATGCTATTTACTGGAGCCATCTATTGTGATTTGTTAGAAGCCTTAAAAAAACACACACAAGCAATCTAATTTATCTAGCGAGGTTACGGTGGATTCTGCCTACTACAAATCAACAGAATGGTACCATTTCACTGAAATTGAGAAGACAAATTGTAAATCGGCACATTTGTGCATGAGGTTCAATGACTGTAGTAAAATGCAGCACAAAGTGGAAGTTTTGTTCAGCTTTACGGTGGTGATACAAAGTTTGTGAACTCTCCACAATTATTTCTATTTTCTTGCAATAATTTGATCTAAAATGCAATCTGGTCTTTAATATAAATTGTTACAAAAAATAAAATTTTACTTCTTCTTTATATTTTATTCTCTGACTTTCTTGGAAAAAAGTATTTGAGCCTCTAGTATTGTGTTTTTGACAGCGAAACAAATTAAAAGCACAGCATTATCTTTTTAAAAATTGTAAAATTGCCTTTGTGGCACAATATTTAAAGGAACACTATAAGATCAGAAATACAAATGTGTATTCCTGACCCTATGATGTCAGAAAACCATGTTGAACCCCTAGCCCCTCCTTGCACCATTTAAAAATGTAGTAAACTCACCTTTTTTCAAGCACAGTGTGAGTCAGCCTGCGCTGACTCTGCTCTGACCCATCTCCTTGGCTGAGATTATCAATTTCGATCATCTCAGCCAAAGAGCCGGGGCATAGGTTGGTGACAAATGCTATGCTGGCCAATCAGCATCTCCTCAAAGAAATGCATTGAATCAATGCATCTCTATGGGGAAAATTCAGTGTGTTCATGCATAAAGAAACCATCTGAGTGACTGCCACTGGAGGTATCCCTAGGCAGCAATGTAAACACTGCCCTTTTTTCTTAATAGGCAGTGTTTACATGAAAATTCCTGCTGGAACATACTTTATTTACCAGAACTACAGTGAGTTGGAGTTGTTCTGGTAACTATAGCATCCCTTTAACTGTTGTGTATTATATAACAAAATTAATTCTAGAAAATACTTTAATAAGACTCTTCACAGAGTGAGCAAAGTCTACATGGCAATTTGACATTCAGTAATGCTACAGTAAACAATTTGGTTTGGGCGGTTGCCTGGGGCTTGAATACATTTCCTTTCAAAGCTCTGGCGAGCCACTTAAACAGTGAAATTGGGGGACCAATTTTGGGCTTGGAACCAGAGGTTGACAATGTTTCAGTATGAGCTTTTCAACTAACACCTTGTCCCGATGTGTGTGTCAAACAGCTATATGTACAAGCAAATGCCCAACTGCATGTCTAGAACTGAAGAAATGCCTTGTTATGGATTAGTCGAAACTCACGCGTTACTGAAAAATAGCAGTTGTGACATGATCTTAAGTTCCCAGGTCATGTAAGTTAACCTAGAATTATCAGTCACCTGAAGCTGCTTTGTTAACATAAATGGGTAAAATTATCTTGCCGTGGATTTGCTAACATCAACAGGTACAATAAATGTTTGGATGAAGTCGATGTCTCTAAACTAAATACAATCAGTTACTAAGGCCACAAATGCTGATACATTTTTTTTAAAACAAATAAGACCATGTACAGGTGAGACCTGTGTTTAATTGGATTGTACTTTAGCAGAACTTCATATTGTATCACATAAGCAATAAAAGAAAAAACATTATTCTGAAACGTTTATAAAGGTTTTCTCACAACTGTATGCCAACTTACCTACCAGTCTTTCTGTTATACAGGAAACAGTGTACTTACATTACCTGGAAACTTTGCAAGCAATATCTAAAGTAGTTTCTGTAGCTTAATAAAGAGGTGAAATGTTGGGACAATTTGATATACATTTCAGAGGATATTTATCAGCTAGAAATGAGTCTCCATTTTCTCATCCGAGAATTAAGCATAAATGTACAGGTGTTAAAAGTATTTTGCCTTGAAGCTGTTACATTAATAATTCTGTATTACAATTATGGAGGAAAATTAGATCAAATCACACATTATTATATATTAATTATCACAATTATCATATAACAAACCAGGACTCTAGTAATGACTTTAAATTACCTTTCGCCTGTTGTCCATTATGGAATTAATTTCACGCATGTCTAAGGGATGAAATAGAGGAAGGGAAAAATATATCTGGTAAAGTGATGCAGTGCTACCTTTTTACCTCCCTCAAAGAAAGACTCTGCTTTAAATTCAGAATACATCTGTATAGATTGTCATTTTCTTGACTCACTTATATTTACTTGCTGTTTCTTTGAATCCCATCTGGCATTTCAAATGCTCCTTCTGTTCGCTCATGTCTCAATTAATTATAATTTGCATGTCTCTTGGAAAAAAATTAAATTGTGTATGTTGTTGGAATTTTGGTTGATCATTGAATTCTTTAAAAGCTTTAATCTTTTCACATAGGGACTTCAATACCCGTTCACCCAGAAGCTGTAGAGGTGTCTAAATTTAAATATTTTAACTAGGGACACTTACAATAAATTTGCACTTTGCACCAATTAGTTTATGGTAACATCTGCATTACAAATATTCCAAAAGTGTCAATTGTTTGAAGTGACATATGGGGTTCCCAACCTATTTTACGACAAACCTGGAACATTATCATTCATCAAAAAAAATGCTACATTCTTCATTATTTTCTACATTTATCACAGCGATCATTTGAGCATAACTTCCCAGCTCCATAATTGTATGTGATAGGAGAAAACATTCCCCTCTGTTCTCTATTGTTGCTTTGAGTAGAGCAATAACAGGAAACGTTCCTATATTTTATGAAACATATGCATGGAAAAAAAGTGTCAAGTTTCATGTCCCAATTAATGTTTGGAGGAGCATTTCCTATAAGAATTATTAGATAAAGGGTATCACGTTGGAAGAACTACTAAATTAAAAATACTTAGTGACTACAAATTGTAGTTGCATAGAAATGAAAGCTAATGCATGTGAACTGCAGGGTATTGTTAATTAAACTACTTTAACAGTTTCACTTACAAAATTGTACTTAAAGGGAACATTGTTTTAGAAGAATCTTTTACAATGTAGTTGGTGAAGAAGTAGAAGGAGATTTTATGTTTCCTTTAAAGAATAGGGTGTGCAAACATGAACCTCAAGATTTTTTTCATCTGTCTTTTCCAAAAGACATTGTACATTGTGTACATAAAATAGGAAAAGCGCTAAAAATACCAACTTAAATATAAACGAGCAGGCTGCAAACACTAGATGTAAGGGATATCCTCAACCCATTACAGAGAGAAAGAACAGAAAAGATACTTAACACAATACAGTTTGCTCCAAATACTGAGCCCAAGAACTCCAAAGTATGCTTGAGATATTCTTAGTCGGTAACCGTCTGAATTTCAAAATTACTTGTAGGTATATGTAATAAACAAGAAATAACCAATATTAGTGCATATTGTGTAGTGCGTGGTGGAAGACACACAAAAGAGATATTGGGCTAGAACTCATGTTTAAGAGCTATAGACCAGCTCTGGGTAAAACAGCATACAGCAGTACAATTCCCACTGACGGATATGTAGCTTTATGGATCAGTCTCACAGTATAGAGATGAATATATAAGATTATTATTATTATTTTTTTTTAAAGCAAACAACATTGCTAATTGTGTTGAAACCAATGAATGGAAAAATTTACATTAATTTACTCATATTTGGTAGAGCAGTAGACACCGCTCAAGTATCAGAGCTTGGCTTGGGTGGTATGATCTTCACTAGGGATATAATGTTGAGAGACTTGTCCACAGGATAATCCTATCCAGGAATAAAGTGCAGTTGGTTCTTCAAAGACAATAGATGTGCCAGGAACAATAAAAGATAAAACTACTTAAAAGCATAAAAAGTGTAATAAATGGTCAAACATATTGGAAAAGTGAATGCCAAGTATACTATAATGCTAAAATCAAGTAAATAAAAGTAACACAAAAGTAACACAATGCGTATCGCCAAAAACTTGAAGAAGCCTTTTTTCCGGAAATGTGTTGTTACTTTTGTGTTACTTTATTTTAGACTAAAAAGCATGAATTTGAAAACCAGCACTATTAATCCATTCAGGCCACGATTGGTACAAAAATTATACAATACAATTACAGGGGAGATTAAATTCAAGAAATCTAGACATAATAATATTAACTATTATGAATCAAACTCACCTCGACATTGAAATTATCCCACTATTCAGATAACATATTTGCTTTTGCATTGAAAGTATAATTTGCCAAATATGTAATTCAGTTATTTCTATAACACCTTTGCTCCTTTGTTCTCGTTTTACATTGTCCTTGTTCTCTCACAAATCCTTTCTAAACAAAAGTCATTTTTTTTTTCTTCTGGCCATTACTGGTCATCAATAATATTGAAAGACATAATGGTAAGTGAAGCACATAGTAAAATGTATTTACTATAGAAAATGATCACAGGACCTATAACCAATGGTTTTATAAACCACAGAACAAATAAGGAAACATTTCCAGCTAAATCATTTTCATGTCCAAAACAAGAACGTCATTTTTTAATTATTGTTTATTTTCATGACATTAAGCCTCGGCGATATAACATTTGGATTTTTTATTATGGTTTTAAATGGATATATTAAACTTCAGAAAATGAGTTTTGCTTCTCCTGCTGTGCTAGCAGTTAAGGATGGTGTTCTTCAATGACAATTCATGTAAATCTTAGCCGCTTGATTATGGGTAGAGTCAGTGTGTATGTGCATATGTTTGTCAGTGATTAAGTGCCAATATTGTAGGTTTGATAAGTTTCAAAGAGTGAGAGTAAATGCGAGCAAAATGCAGAGCAAATTTTCTTGGGTTGTATGCTATCAATTTATGTATAAACATCTTCTCAACATTTGAGTATTTTGGGTGTATGTGATATGAATGATGGGCTGAAGAAGAATTTAAAAGAGAAGGTCAAATGCAGGATGTATTAACGTAGGAGCTGTTTGGGATAGTGGTACCTTCATTTCTGCTCTCTCTCAATATTTCCTGGAGTTACAAAGGAGTTAATTGGGTATATAACTAGAGTTGTATTTTATTTATTCCTGCTACACAGTTGAAATAGAGGTGGATGTCAGATTAATGGCTTAGTGAAAAAACAACAACCCAAAACTGCTTAGTCCCATGAATGCTTAAAAATTCTGGTATCCTGTTAGTTATTTCAATGACTTACCATTCCATCAGCCCTTTATCCTTATTGTGTTTCACCTGATGTTTTTTTTTTGTGGCTTTTGACTTCTGACTTATTTACCATCAGATCTGATAAATGTGTTTGTAGTATTTTGTCGAAAAAGTTCTCCCTGGCATGAAGCATGTCCAGCATAGATATTGTTTTAAGTTTTTGCTTCTTTTCTGCTGAAGTTGTTTACATTTTGTTAACTGCAATAATGTGTGTGTGTGTTTGTGTGTATGGTTTCTTTTTTGATTGCTGAATAACATTTGGAGACATTTGGAGGTCCTTTCAAATACTATTGAAGTATACATTGTTGTATTTGGACCTTGATTCATGACATCTTGGACTGTGCTTCTTACCTTGCTATTGTTTTATTTTGCTATTTTTCTCTTAACATATTTCTCACCCATTTGAGACAATTGAATTGATAGGAGAGATGCAAAATAAAAGGAATAGTCAGCCAGCTATCATGAAGAAGTTAAGAAGAAGATGGAAAGTAATGTTTAGTAAATAGTTACCTATGTATGGGATAAAACATTGCAAACAAAAAATGAAAAAAAAAAAACCTGCTTTGGATCTTGATTGAGGTCATCTAGGGGACTGGAGATTTGGGTTCTACTGGGCATCTATAGGGATAGCAACTCACCCATAAGAAGACTAGATGCTTTTTTTTAACATCTACTAAAATGAACAAATATATAAACTCTTCCTGAAGATTAACTTTGTGGTTTAGAATGCTGGGAATGAGTTAGCTAGGTGGCAGGTTAGCCCTTCATTCTCAACCTATTACTATCGTACAGGTTGGACAGCATTGACATAGATAATGTTAAAGTATAAATTCCATATTATTAATTCATCTGGGAGTTATAGGGTGCCTGGGAGACATTATTTCAGTCAGAATACTCCCACACATTTTGACAGTAAAAGTGGACCAGCTCCCACAGACAATTCCCAATATAACTGCTACACTTAGTGTGACCACTAAGCCAAGTGCCACTTTAAAAGTAGATTAAGCACATTTGATGACTGAATGATGGAAAAATGGCTATTTGATGGTTGTTTTTATATCATTTGTCATTTAAATCTTTTTTTTCCCATTATCGCTTTTTTGTTATGAGAACACTTATATAGCAGCTTGCGTTTTTATTTTTTATTTTGAACCTTATTTTTTTAAATATTTTTATTAATTCAATTCATGGATATAAAAAGTCCCTGGGTACTATGACAAAAAAGGTTATTGAACAGATTTGCTCACAGAGATGAAATGTTTTGAAGTTTGACAAAAAAAGCATTATACCAAGTATTCATGAAAATGTTTATCTTCCAAACTCGACTTTTTTTTAGCATCATACAAATAATGATCATAATAATGAATTAATGACAGTCACACTAAAATAATGATATGCACTTCTGCTACTGGGGAGTAAATAGCATAACTAAAAATGTAACACTATATTAATTTAATTCCTTACCTTCCTTGTATTAGCGCGACCATCCGTTAATCCTGTTATTACTGTCTTCATACTATCACAACATATTTTTATTGCCACCTTATTTTGTAAAGTCACATTATTTTTAAGTTATTTCCACCATAACATCCTTTTTTATGTAAAGTGTGTTGTCTATGCTGTCCTTTCTGTTTGCACTTACCCTGTGTCTTAAATGCTAGAGAAAAGGTTGCAACTGCCTTAATTTCTTTAACACGTGCATCGGATGAGAGAGCAGTTTATGGACCCTACTGTAATGCAGCATTGGGTCCGCTATGGTTCATAAGCTGTTCTTTCATTAAAACAGCTGTCTCACCTACTTAGTGTTCCCAAATTATTCCCACAGGTCTATTTATATTATCACTAGCACTTATTACCAAATATTGCACACACTGGGCGATCTAAGAGCTCTAAGCATCTAGACTTAACAGCCCTTGTTAATTCTGTAAGACTTTCAAATGTTATTTATTTAACTGATTTAAGTTTATAATAATAGCATTCAATACATTCTTTGTATCATAGAACTTAGAAAGCGATAATTAAACAGTTTTTTTGCAGTATGTGGACCAACACCAAGAACTTTACAACTCAAGCCTTTACAACATCAACACTTTGGCAAATGCTTGGCTAGTGTGTTCAATTGATTGGCGGTTCCTTTATGACAACCTAAAGGTTCAAAAGTTGTTTATGTTTTATGAAATATATATTATTTTAACCTTAAATAAAGAATTGAAGAAAAATGTGTACACTCGGTAGTCAATCATTTTGGAAGGCTAGGAATAAGGACTAAGATATAGTATTGCAAGCAACTAAACAGGAATTAATATTGCCAGTTACTTACGAAATGCTCAGTGACTCAATAGATGCAGAGACGCAGTGACATTCAGAGCTGTTGATCAATTCTACCCGTGGCACCATGCCAAACACCAGACATAAACATGAAAACGATTGTGTTTCTACTGATCTTTTCTAACTCTATAACTGAAGCCAAAGCGTGTAATGTACTGACAATCAGAAATCTTAAACCCTCTTATGGCTTACTTTCTGTGTTTTTAATTGACATTTCAGAAATTATTTGTAAATCATGATTAAGCTCAAGGTATTCTGAAAGATTCCCTGAAACTGCCTAATGAGCATTTTTCATTGTTAAAGAACCACTATAGGCACCCAGACCACTTCAGCTCAATGAAGTGGTCTGGATGCCAGGTCCATCTTGGGTTAACCCTGCAGCTGTAAACATAGCAGATTCAGGGAAACTGCTATGTTTACATTAGGGTTAATCCAGCCTCTAGTGGCTGTCTCATTGACAGCCGCTAGAGGCACTTCCACGCTTCTCACTGTGAAAATCACAGTGAGAAAAATACACTTTTTGTAAAATAAAAAAAGAGGATACACTCTTCACACATAAATCATTTAAACAAGCTAAATAATTTTAGGGGATTTTAGCTTGATTGAGCCTCATGTGATTTGCCATTCTACAACAACTTTTCAATTTACCATTTTGCAATCCATGCCATACAGGAAATGATTTGTGAAGAAGCCCTTTGTGTCACCAGATTTAATATTTAACCTCTTACTTGCAAATGAGTGAGGGATAAGGTGATAAATATCAAGTAAGCCTTCTCATATTTAAATTTTTGTCTTTTCCATCCAACCATTATGGGTGCTGCACATCCAATTATTTATTAACCACTCATCCATCAGGGATGGCTTAGTAATAGGAAAGACTACAGAGTAGGTATTTTGTTTCCATTATATACAACATCTTACTGTTAAAGAAAGTACAGACGAACGTGTATGGAAAAATAGGTATGTTAGGGTCTTCTGGAACCCAAAAATATTTATCTAAAAGTCCATATTCCACTGTTTATGGAGTGGGTGAAGCTATATGGTGAGCAGCACAACACTGTATTAACTCTCACAGTTCTGCCTGCAGTGTAAGGGTAACATTTGGACAGTAGTGACAGGTCCCTACTAGTTAATGAGTGTCCAGGAACTCATATGTTATTTGTTTTAACTATTTCTTTGTTTTTACTTTTGCAAAGAGTTGTTCTGTATGGAAAACCATATTGGTAAATAGTGATAGATAGCTCATCTCTATTGCCATATGTTTTAAATGTAAAAAATGTACATACCTCCCAACATTTCAAATGGACAAAGAAGGACACTTTAATTTTAGGGGTGGAAGTGGGGGTTTGTCCAGGGGCGGGCTGTTGTGGGAAAAGTTTAGTTGACTTAGTAAATTATTAGTAACATTTAATTTAACTAAAATGTAATTCAGAACAGTACTGATGTATCTTATTGAAACAGACTTCTATAACAGATTTTTGTAGTTAAAGGGACACTATAGTCACCAAATCATCTCTACCTTAATGATGCAGTTATAGTGTATAGATCATGCACCTGCAATCTCACTGCAATTCTCTGTCATTTAGGAGTTAAAGGACTTTATGTAACTCTCGTCACGTATCCCTGCATATAATGTGATCTAATGTTTATACTTCTTTTAAAGCGCAGTCTGTTTAATTTAGACTTTATTATCTCCTGCACTGTTATTAGCTTGCTAGACCCTGCAGGAGTCTGCTGTGTGTGATATAAGGTTAATTTATAGAGCAGGACATAAAACCTTCTAAAGTAAGCTAACATCTGATTAAAAATGAAACAATTTATTCCATGCAGGCAGTTTGAATCACAGCCAGGGGAGGTGTGACTAGGGTTGTATTGACAGAAACAAATTGGTAATGAAGTTATGCTTTATGAAGTTAAAGTAGTCTTGGTGACTATAATGTAATTTTAGAGTCACATTACTGCATTACAGCTGTGAAGCTCTGTTATACACTCAGATACATTGAACAACATGGAATGTCTAGAAACAAGGGATATGAAGTTAGACAAGAGGGATAGAGGGATTTGAGCCCAAAATAGGGACTATCGCTCCTAAATAAGGACACTTGGGAGGTATGAGTGTGTGTGAAAAAATGTGATCACATATAAAAACGCATTTGTGTGATGGTAATGAAATGACAAAACAGCAAAAATGTTATCACTTTGCCTGTAACATTGCACAATATATGTACAATAGTGGACTTTGCCTGTATTGAGCAAGTATTGGCTGAATATCCACCACAACTCATTGGTAACAAAAACTTATAGTACAAACATTTTGATGAATTTCAGATAAATTTATTATGATCAAGTTCACAGAGAGTTCAGTGAAACAATCTTCATCAGAGATGTTGAGAAGGCTCAAATCATGGTAGATGAAAGGAAGTTACAAAAGAGACAGGAACTGATTTTACTTTTAGTGAAGGGAAAAAACTGTAAGTTATTGAATTGTGTAACAGATTTGTGTGACTCTCCTGATGTGTAATTGAAATGCAAACATTTGTCAGTTAGTCTGCATTGACCCTTGCAGCAATTTTTTCAATTTAACATGCTTTTTTTTTCCTCGTAATTTTTTAAGTTGATTCATTGTAATCCATTGAATTCACCACAGGAATCAAACGTACACATTCATCAGTTTTATAGAAAATTATGTCATCAAAGCTTGTGTATTGTGTGGTAGACGTATTTAGAGAAATCCAAGATTCTTTCTTTAAACATAATGGTTGAAGTGACAGAAAAATAAAATCTAAACAAAGAGTATTACAAGCGAATTGTATAACGGTAGTGCTTGATGAATAATTTAACACATTGTTTTTTTTCCAACTGCTTTTTTTATTTTGCTTGAGAGATCTTTGATAAAACATAATTTAAATAGAACGAAGAAAGAAGGTAAGTCCATTTTTACACTTGAGAGGACAATTGGAAGCTTTGAATAGAGAGAGAGAAAAAAATCATATCTGAAGAATAAAATAAATTGCATATATATTGTTCTCATTAATAATTACCATTAAAAGTCAAGTAAGCCTGAATATATGTATTTCTTTTTCCTAGAAAATTGCAGGTTTTGACAGAGATGTGTTGCTGAAGGAACCTTTTTTTCCTATCCGTATGTAGATCCATTTGCTTAGTGTAATCTACATTATATATTCAAAGAAAAAGAAAATTAAAGTTTCTCCATAATTACCTCTACCAAGTAAACAGTATCAGTCAAATATTTTAATATAATTGCTGGAAACAAAGTTTATTTCAAAGTTGACAATATTTCACATGATATAATAGTGAAATATTTGACATTTTTAAATCATAGGTGGCAATGTACAGGAAAATGCAATGCAAACAAAACAAAACAAAAAAGTTACTTGTACTATCCCATACCCCTATGCACATTTAAATAACAGGAGGTTTTTAAGTATCACTCCAATGACCATTAAAGTGTAAGTTCATCTGTCACTTTAAGGAAAAACATCTTAGATAAGTCCTACACTAACAATTCACCTTGCTGTTTTCAGAGACAGAGAGGGGTATTTTTCTAAATATTTACACACTTATTAACCCTTAATAGGAAGCATATGGCTGTGTCATACAAAAGCAAATACAAATCTACAACATTAAGCCCTGCACTCAAACTCCCACTACCCTTGGACGGCAGCAATGACTATAGTGCACATCAGCCCCAATACATGCATTAAAAACAAATAAAATAATTTACTTTTTCTGTTGCAGTGCTGCCGTTCACCCCATGTGCTCGCTGTTAAGGGTTAGTAAGTGTGTAGGAGGTTAGAAAAATACCCTCTCTGTCTAATTAGAGATTTTGCCTTTTAGCTGAAAGCAGCCAGATGATATGTCAGTGTGGGACTAACCTAGGAGGTTTGGCCATGAAGTGGCAGGTGAGCTTACATTTTAATGTCCATTGGAGTGATTCTAAAAAACCTACAGTTATTTAAATGTAAACAAAAGGTAGGTTAGCGCTAATAATACAGTAGATAGGCAGCGGCCTGACAGAGGGTAACCCTCTAACCAGTGGCGTACATACCAGGGTCGCGGCTGCGACCGGGCCCGGCCCACCAGGGGGCCCGGCCGCCCCTGCGACCCGGTATGTACCCACAGGGCTAGCCTCTTCCCCTGGGGGGCCCAGGAGCCGGCCCTGCTGATCCCGGTGGGCTGGCTATCTGGGCGGCCGGTGAGCGAGGGAGCACTTTCCCCTGAGTGCTTCCTCTTCAGCTCCCTCGCGCACCGCACTGATACCGGAGCCGGAAGATGACGTCATCTTCCGGCGCTGGCATCCCCACGCGCGAGGGAGCTGAAGAGGAAGCACAAAGGGGAGAGTGCTCCCTCGCGCACCGGCCGCCCAGATAGCCAGCCCACCGGGGTTAGCACCACTGGACCCCAGGGAATCCCCCCAGCACTCCAAAAGGTAAGGAGGCTGGGGGGATTCAATTTAAAAAAATGTTTGTTTGTTAGTGTGTGTGTGTGTTAGTGTGTGTGTGTGTGTGTTAGTGTGTGTGTGTGTGTGTGTGTGTGTGTGTGTGTGTGTGTGTGTGTGTGTGTTTGTGTGTTTGTGTGTGTGTGTTAGTGTGTGTGTGTGTTTTAGTAGTGTGTGTCAGTGTGTGTGTGTTTTAGTGTGTGTGTGTGTTAGTGTGTGTGTGTGTGTTAGTGTGTGTGTGTAGTGTGTGTGTGTGTGTGTGTGTGTGTGTTTGTGTATGTTAGTGTGTGTATGTTAGTGTTTGTGTGTATGTGTGTAGTGTGTGTGTCAGTGAGTGTGTCTGTTATTGGGTGTGTGTCTGCTAGTGAGTGTGTTACTGTGTGTGTCTGTTACTGAGTGTGTTTGATGTCTGTTAGTGAGTGTGTGTTTGTCAGTGAAAGTGTATGTTTTGTGAGTGTGTATGTATGTCTGTCACTGAGTGTGTCTCTGTCAGTAAATGTGTGTGTCTGTTAGCTAGTGTGTATGCGTCTGTTCGTGAGAGTGTGTGTGTGTGTCTTCAGCATTTACCTTTCTGCAGCGTCGGACTCCCTTGGCGCTGGGGATCCCTCCTCCTCTCAGCTCCGAATGCACATGCGCGGCAAGAGGCGCGCGCATTTAAACCGTCCATAGGAAAGCATTACTCAATGCTTTCCTATGGACTTTCAGTGTCTTCTCAGTGTGATTTTCACAGTGAGAATCGCGGAAGCTCCTCTAGCGGCTGTCAATGAGACAGCCACTAGAGGCTGGATTAACCCTCAGTGAAACATAGCCGTTTCTATGAAACGGCTATGTTTGCAGCTGCAGGGTTAAAACTAGATGGACCTGGCACCCAGACCACTTCATTGAGCTGATGTGATCTGGGTGTCTGTAGTGGTCCTTTAAGTGTGTGTGCATACCGCGGTCGCGGGGTCACAGCCTTGCAACCCCTGCGACCAGGTGCCCGCCGCCATGTGTTTCGGTCCCTGACCCGCGCCGAGTAAGCGCGGGGGGGGCCCACGGATCAATTTTCGCACCGGGGCCCCATGGGTCATGTGTACGCCACTGCCTCTAACCCTCTATAGTAAAGATATACAACAAGAGAAAAGAAAGGCTGCGCAAAAGAAGGTATATAAAAGTAGTCCCAATGTATGTTTGAGGTTGAACTGTAGTGAAAATTGTCTTAAGCAATATTTCAGCTGGTGGAGTATCTTATAATATTGTGTATTTTATATAATAAAATATTTTTTGGCTATATTTTTGTGCCATTATCTTTTTACTCACATTTTTATATTGTTTATTTTTTTCCTGGCATTTTACTTAACCTATCCTGAGGTGGGGATTATACCACCAACGCTATCACCAGAGTGCAGTTAGGCTTGCACTCCACTTGTGAGTATATTTTATTTTATTTTATCCACTTTTATATTGTGTCACCAGAGAGCACTATTGGTTGTTTTTATGTTCCTCTTTCCTTGAGAGTTGGACACCATTCCCTTCTGGAGGACAAGCATCTGTATATCCTACAAGCAGGGATTATTCCACTGTTTGCCTATTACACCTGAGCTGGCCATAGCTCATCTAAATGTGAGTGAAAAATGTATATTTTAATTTACCTATATTCATCATATACACTCCGCACGATTGGTCCTCTCTTCTTGTGTCTTACATATCACGAGACGATCAGAACTACTATAAACAGAGAAGATACTAGAACCAGCTGAAATATTACTTAAGTCAATTTTCACTACAGTTCAACCTCAAAAATACATTGGGACTACTTTTATATACCTTCTTTTGGCGCAGCCTCTCTTTTCTCTTGTTGTATAGTTATTTAAATGTGTATAGTGATTTACGATAGTGTGCAAGTAACTTTTTTTATTGTCTTTTTTTTAAATTTATTGTATGTTTTTATTCATCTCGAAACACTGCACATACTGAGTTATTTTTTATTTTGTGCCAGGGCTAGTTGCACTCATAGCACAGGTGACTTGGGCAGCCCAGAACTCAGGGTTTCAGGCTGCCTAATCTCAATGGTAAATTCTGTGCAGATTTTGTGTCTGTCAACAGATGTGATAATCTTCTCCCTTGCAGACAGAGTGACTGCTAGGGAAATAATCCTATCCCCTCCCTTTCTTCATCCAACTGTATTCTCCCTCCCACCTTCCTCCATTGCAGACATAGTTTTTTTTTTTTCAAGAATAAACCCTCTTTCCTCCTCTCCCCTCCCTCCCCTCGGCACATCTTTTTTACCAGTGCATGCACTTTGAGCCGGAAAAAAGGTCCAATCACAGGCTACTCTTTGAGAAACCTGTGATTGGATTGCACAGGGCACCTGTGACATCAGCACTTGGCATGTAAGTCAGTGTCAGGAGCTTTGACATTGGGTTCCAGGTAGGTAAATATATATATATATATATATATATATATATTCTGCAGGAGGAGGAGGTCCTAATTCATAGTGCCCAATAAGGCATATTACGCAGAAAAGGTCCATCACTCCAGAAGGTTGGATTAACCCTTTAAGCAGTGCTAGCTGAAGAAATCCCTGTTGGGTTTGTAGAGCTATGGCTTGCTAAGGGATGAATATGATGCAGCTCAAATGAGGTCACGGATGTTTATAGACCAATAACAATAACTGCAATTTGGGCAAATGAAGAGCAGCTGTAGCATGTTATGTTGTTGGTTAATTGTCAGTTATGTAAAAGTTGTGAACTAGTATTTATGTGACATGTCCTTTGTGATGGGTTTTTGGTCTGGTGTTTTTTTTCCTGGCATAATTCATTGACAGTCATTGATCCCTGTTGGGGAAAAATATATTTTTCACCATGTTAAGCTTCTGCTATAATTAGATGTAGAAACATGTCATGAATACAGCTATTTATTTCCATTAGATTAAATATTTTTCTTTTGTATGAAGACAAACATGGTAAATTTTATATTTTATTTATTATCTTTTTTTTGTTTCTGTTTCTATAACATGTTTGAATGTTTCTAAGGTTTTCTGGTCTAATTTTTTGTTGGTTGTTTTTCCTTGTGTTAATAAAATAAATATTTCTGGACATATAAATTGTCAGTAAATCTATTAATAACATTTTTAATTTATTGAAAATAAATGTCTTTAAGCAGATGTGTGTTTCAGCAAATGTAACTTAAATATGTATTGAATACCACAACATGATGTAAAGATAATTTTCTGTGCATTTGACTACCTTGTCTTCTCTCTAACTCTCCTATAATTCCAGTTAAGCTATTTTGCCTTTAAATTTGAATTTCACTATGAATTCACTTTGAATTCTCACGTTAGTGAAACATCTTGTTTTACTTTAACCTTTTTTTAAGGCTGTAAGAAAACTCTTGGAATTCATGATGGAACTGGTTGGACTTGATCTTAAACCAGTATTCCTAAAGCTATAGTGCTCTATATACAGATTTGTTTTAGACTCCTCCCCCCCCTTTCCTATAAAACCTAAAAAAAGTGCCCCTCAGATGGTTACTAGAGGTGCTACCTGGGACATTCAGAGTTTCTATGCTCTGCATGGAGACGCTGAATTTTCCCCATAGTAATTAATTGATTCAATGCATCTATATCAAGAGATGCTGATTAGCACTGCCACCCGGCCAGCCTCTTTGGTTGAGATCATCAGAATTGATGATCTCAGCTAATCCAATGCTTTCCTATGGTTAAACATTGTAATTGGCTGAGATAATAAAATCTGATGATGTCAGCCAAGGACACAGATTGGGGGCAGAGCCAGCATCAGCAGAACTGCTTGGCACTGGATATAAGGTGAGTTTTTACTATAAGGGAGGCAAGAGGGAGTTAGAGGGCTTAATATTGTTTTTTTTACACTATAGTGTTAGGAATACACGTTTGTGTTCCTGACCCTATAGACTTCCATTAAATTATAAAAAGTTCTATTTGGATATAATAGAGTACCTATTATAAATTTGGAATTAAGGCAATCAAAATGCTGCACAAATTCACATCAAATAATTCACTAAGAATGCATCACACTTCTTACATGAATGTACAACACACAATCCCCTCAATCTCCATCACCTCTCATCAATCAGTGGTAATAATTTAATAATGTTATAACCCAGAGATAAAGGAGGCACTGTAGCTCCCAATGCTTTGGAGAAACTAAACCTAGTTCTAAAAACATTACATGTGTCTGTACAAGAGAGCATTTATAAAGGACATATATTGAACAAAGACTTGTAGAACATTTAGAATTTAACAAGCTGAGTTGCACCATGTTGGAGCCTGAGTAATATAACGCTGCATACTCACATGAGCTAAATTGCATAGATGCTGTGTTTTAGAAACATTAGACGCAACCAGTTAATTTCTTTTTATTTTTCTTCATTTTAGTGTGAATTTTCCACATGGCATTGAGTAGACATGCATCGGAGTCAATGGAGTCATATGTTGATGGTTGGTAAAGGCTTCACAGGCAAAAGTGTGCACTGTGTTTCAATGGCACATATCGATGTTGAGCATGAACATTGTAAAGTAAATGTAATTTGTGCACTAGGGTGTACGTGTGCAAATAGAGGATGTCCTCTAGATGTCTCTAAATGGTTCCTGAGCTGTGAGTGCACTCTAGAAAAATATCAGGCTATAAATCCAGCATAAGCTTCAAACGGGTCTGTTCTGAAGACTGAATCTGGTTTTATTCATGTTTGTCAACAGAACACAACACAATTTACTGCTGTAGCGTGTCACCATATTAATTTGTATATCCCTTCAGTTAATGATTCCTTCTACTATGTGTTTTCACAGTGCCTGTCCCAATTTAAGGCCTTATCAGTGCTTTGCCTGGTGATTTTCAAGAATATGCTACTTCTCCATATCCAGGTCTAAATCTTTACTGTAAAAAGTTTACATTTCTAAAATTCAAAGTCCCAAAGAAAGTTAAAAAAAAATATATCCCAAAATGAACTGTATCTTGAAATGTGTTCAGTGAGCATAACGGATAATAATTTTAATAAGTAAAATAGTCAATTAAATATATTTGTATGAGATTTGCTCAAAGAGCAAATCATGTTTACAGAAAATACACAAAAATGTGGAAAGAACAAAATACTCAGTATAGCTACAATTCCAGAGGAGCAAGCAATACATCATTCTTAAAATCAACCACTCAAACAAGTAACTTGCTGCTTGTGTAAACCTGGGATATGAATTGATATGACAGTCAACAGCAGGAGAGACTTGCTAAATAACAAGTAGGTGATGGAAGTAGCACAAGTCAGTGACAGCTATATTGTCTAAAATAGTGTTGTCAACTGGAAGCTTTTTGTCTGCTCTTGATATTACACTTCTAGCATTCTCGGTTGTAAAGTAGGGGTCAAGGGATATATAGTTTAATTATATTGGTATTGAATTACATTTACCAACTGATAACAAATGAAAATAGAATTTATGTCCACAAAAGACAGGGCTGGCCAAAAGGAAGACCCCCATACAACGCAGGACTGCACCTTGCCATGGCCAATGTAAGCCCAACATCATGGATTTGACATTTTGGCTATCCCAGCCACACTACATGAAAATGATTAGAATGAACTGTATCTCCCTCCCCATCTCAACCCACACGTGTCTTCCCCCCAAGTTATTGCCTTTGTTTCACACTCTCTTCTCTCCATCACTTTTGTCTTTTTTTTTTGTATTAAAGGTGTGCAAATGTTAAAGGTGAAATTATATATCAGACAAAGTATCATGATGGCAGTGAAACATCTTGATGAATTCAATTTGAGAATGCATGGCAGAATAAGCATCAGGGATCTCTGTTTTTCTCCATTTATATGGAGATTAATATGTTTAATCTTGTTTAGTTTGTTTATGATATATTTTTAAATGTATTCTTTGTAACTGGTTTTCATAATAATTGTTCTTTTACATAGTCCTGCCATTGAGTGGTAGAAGAATCACATTACCAAAGAGTCATAATATCACTGTATTTTTATACAGTTTATTGCTAAATGTTAAAATCAAGTTTTTAATAAAATATGGTGAGGTAAGCTATGACTCTCCATTTAAATTTTTTCTGCTTGTGGTAGCTTTCATATCAGAATAAAGGTTCGTGGGGTTAACAATTATTCCTTTTGTCTAATGCAGAAGAAAATAGATTTTTTAACCCTCAAATCTGTTGGACCATGTCACATGGTCATGTTTGGGACAAGCAGGGTGGGGTTACACCAGCAAATGGTAGCTCCCTAATTCCACAGAAGCTTCAACAGCTGTCACGGCTTTCAGTGTGAATTACACCCTGTAATGGATCACCTGGCACCCCGACTGGGCACCTCCGTTGACGGACGATTCCTAGCTGATGCCGAGGACTATAAGCACTGCGCCGGACACCACAACCACCGCAGACTCCACAACTGCCGTAGCTTAACTGGAGTCTCGCCGTCTTCCTTCCACCCTGGATCAACCTCTGAGATCCAGGACTGTGTGGGAAAGACCTCTCCTTCAGGAGAGCCAATCAGGAACAGCTCTTAAAATAACTAAGTGATTAGAGCTCAGGGGAGTATACAAAGTATAGCAGTCCCCAGTCTGAATATAGCAGTTACTTACAATAACAAGACGAGGCTACGTATTGTGGGTTAAGCAGGAAAAGAATGAACTTAGGGCTTATTGTCTCTTTTATACAAGTTTTCCCACAAGGTTACCACCCATGTGGACCTTGTGGTACACAGGACACAAAGTTACAAAGCCAATCAAAACACTCTTACACAGTTAGGCACTTCCAGATTATGTTCACAAACCCTCCTCTCTGCCTGTGATACAATTAACAAACACAATGGACTAACTTAATTACCCACAGGCAGAAAACACACATTTTTCACAAAACACAAAAAACACCCCAAAACACCACACCACATATCCCCACATATAATTATACATCCCTGGATAAACCTGATCTGGGTGAACAACATATCCAAAATTACCCAGATCAGAGCAGGGGTTCAAAAGTTTTGTGGAAGTCACATTTGACCAACCGCAAGCAGGGCTTTCATGCCCAAAACAGTTCCACAGATTTAGGCTGTGAGGCTGGTCTATCTTCTCCTCTATCCTGGAGATAATTGGTTTAAGTGGCTGTGTTAAGCCAATTATCTCCAGTAACAGGAAATATCTCTAAGTCCAAAAATTGTTACAAAAACCACATAAAAATACATAACTCTTATAATACAATGTTTAACCTATATGTCCAACATATCCCCAGATGGCTTGGATCTGAGAGCTCAATATGTCCAAAAAGCGCTCAGATCTCACGAATACAGTTGGATCACCATGGGCTTAAACAATAGCAAGGGCTGATGAGAGATTGAGGAGGGACAAAGCAGCCAGTTTCAACTGGTCTGGCATTGTCCCTGGGACAACGCCCTGCTGGAGAACAATGGACAGGAAAAAGGGGGAGGGGAAGAGGCACATTTTCCCATGAATTTAAGGGGCAGAAAAAGTGTTTTAAAATCCAATAAGCCACAAGGGCCATAATGACAGGGAAAAAGGCTAGCCATTAGTCCTCTCCAAGAACAAGTGGCGAAGGGCACTTTGTCACACACCCCTTTGTATGCTAATATCTGTTTATCTATCTGTCAATCAATCCACCCTCCCATTCAATATCATTTTTGAATACTTTTGAAGAAAAATAGTTTAATATAGTTCTTAAAAGTTATGTTTGGAAGCACCACCCCCCACCCTTTGTTTTTCCTTCTTCATCCTTCCCCCAACTGTTACTCTTCCTATCTCTTTGTGTTCTTTTCCTTGCACATGTTCTCTTCCGCCCTGGCTGGTGCTACTGACCCTACTCAAGTCTTGATTTCTTTTCACAATTCATTTGATAAATGTCTGCTCTATTGGGGGTTCGGATAACTTTGATTGACCAAGTTGCTAAAGTGATTAAGAATGTTTGGTTTTGTTCGCTGAAAGGGTCAGCACAGGACTATCTATACTAGTTGGTATGCTTGTTGTATATTGTATTTGTTGTTGTTTGTCATGTAGTGTGACAAATCTTCTTTATCATTAAAATAAAGATTTCCAAAAAAATAAGTAAAGTAATAGTTTATTATCGAGAGGTTTGCCTTGACGTGGCAGGTGGGCTAAAATCACTCATGGCAAAACTAAATAACCTTCATTTGTTTAAATATGCATAGGGATTTGGGAAGAGCGCAGGTAACTTTTTTCTTTGTTTTTTTCTGTATGCATTGGTGTTGATGTGTACTATGGTCGTTGCTGCTGCCCAGGAGTGATGGGAGTTTGAGCGCAGGACTTGTTTTTTTGTATAAGTAATAGTTTATGTGTTTGCTAAATGTACCAAGGCAGAATTGGAATATCTGTAGAATTCAGTGCTGAAATAAATTGCCTAATGTAGTATTTCTTTAGCAACGTGCACAAGACAGTCATCAGCCATGAAGTGCCTTTCCCACCTGATGTTTCTGTCTTTTGTTAACTGTGCATTAAATGTTTGTGATATAGGCAAATACTGAATGATTTACATTTTCTCTTTGCAAAAAAAAGTTTTTTTGTGTCAACTGAAGGAATATTAAGAGAAAAATAAAATTTCTCTCATTTTTTTCCGAAAATTGTTAAAGTGTAAATGCATGGCTGTCAAACTTACCGCCCACGCTCCATGCCAGAGATTGGTGGGGAGAAAACAGGCTGCAAAGAGCACTGCGCAGTGGGAGGGCAGCCCGGCTGTTTGATAGCAGACTATGCAAGGAGTACTGCTGAAGCTCCAGTCTCCACCTATATATTAATGCTGGGACAGTACTAAAAAACATAGGACCGTCAAAGCAAATTCTGAACTATTAGCACCTATGTAGAGTGTACAGTGACACCCTGTATACAAAGTTTATAATTCAACATAAAGTTTAATGTTATGTTTTTGAGTCACAACTTGTTATGGCTTTCTTCCTGTGCTGTTAAATGATGTAATTAAGATACTCTATACTCCAATTTGCAAGCAGGACCACTTCTAAACTGAATGCTTTTACTGATGGACATGACTTGCCATGCCGATATTTGAGTGATTTTCTGGTTTGGGATATGTTCCCAGATTATGCTATGTATATATGTTGCACTTTCTTTTAGATTATTGTATCCAACATGTTTTTGCATTATATAGTTTACTTTTTAATTAGGAAAAATATTGTTCATTATTTATTTAATATTTGAAGACAACATTTTGTCCTAACTAATTTATTGGTTCCTGACAAGCGTACACAGGATTTGTTACAGTTGTATCCCTCTAATCACTTCAAACAATATAGTTGTAGAATGAGGACGTAAAACTCATGGATGACATGCCAAGCTGACAGAGTGGTCACATAGGTGTGCACACGGGGTGTGCCTGGGCACACCCTAATCCCCGAGGCACGCCTATGCATTGAGACTGGCAGGGGAGATCTCAGGACTATCTGAGTGCCGACTCTGCTCTAAGCCTCCCTCCCCACAGCAGCATGGACGGAGGCAGGAGAGGACCCAGGGAGCTCAACCAGCAGCTCCCTCGGGTTCCTCTCGCGAGGTCGGAGCATTGCCGTGGCAATGCTCAGATCTCGCAAGAGTGAACTCTAGCCCCACAGGCTCTCCACTGGACCACCAGGGATGGCAGCAGCATGATCCCCCCTCCCTACATAAGGTAATAAGGGAGGGGGATATTAAGTAATGTACCCCCACCTCCACCCCCCACAATCACCCACACACACAGCACCTACACACATACAGCACACACACACACAGCACCTACACACATAAAGCACACACACAGACAGCACCCACACACACACACACACACACATACAGCACCCCCACAGCACCCACACAGCACCCACACAGCACCTTCACACATACAGCACACACACACATACAGCACACACACACACACAAACAGCATACACATACACACAGCACCCACACAGCACCTTTACACACACAGCACCCTCACACATACAGCACCCTCACACACACAGCACCCTCACACACACAGCGCCCTCAAACACACAATACCCTCAAACACACAGCACCCTCTCACACACAGCACACAAACAGCACCCTCACAAACACACAAACAGCACCCTCACAAACACACACACGGCACCCTCACACACACAGCACACTAACAGGACCCTAACAAACACACACACAGCACACAAACAGCACACTAACATCACCCTCACACACAGCACCCTTACACACACAACACCCTCAAACCACCCTCACACAGCACACACACAGCAGTGTATGTATGTGTATATGTATATATATATATATATGTATATATATATATATATATATATATACATATACACATACATACATATACATGCTTCGTGTGTTTGTGCTTTAGGTTCCATTGTTCATATAAATCATGCAATACAATGAGCTGCTATAGGTATGAGTCATAGAGTGTCCCTTTAATTTAAAGACATTTAATCACTGCAATGTCTTGTCTAAAATCCTGGTGCACAATTCTAATAATGAAGCAATAAACAAGGAAACCAATGGAATATTCCTGCTGACTGCTAAATCTTTAGAAGTTTGGCCCAGAATTGGTCTTTATGTAAAATGCTGTACATTCTCCAAAGAAACAGATATTATCGTGGATGAACTCATTACACATTCAGTTCTGTTGAAAGGCATGCAGTCATTGACAATTACCTTGTCTTTTTTTTTTAATAATGTAGAAATAAGAGGATGTATGTAATAATGTAGAAATAAGAGGATGTATGTTCTATGTAGAACTTTATTATAATCTAAATGGATTAACTCAATTATTGCTCTGATATTAAAGAATAATGAATGCTGACTTAATGAGTCTGAATTCACTATTGCTGGCCATTTTCTGGATCATCATTATACAAACATCCTAAGATCTCACTAATATATTCAACATGAGCCATTCCCCTTGCATCCATATAGAAAATATTTATGCTCTAACCTTCACAATACATCTATCAGAAGGTCTGAAATGCCTCCTCAGCTATTTGCTAGGATAAAAGCCTGTCCTTTAAATTATTGCTGGCATCCCTGGTCAATATGAACGAAAACATACACATGTTTAATTAAGGTAGTTATCCCTTTGGGAGAATCTGTCAATGTCTCATTAGTTAGTATAGTGTATGTTGCTGGGAGGCATACTCCACTATGCTAAAAGTATAAAAGTATAATACACAGATACCCAATGAGGATGTTTCCATTGCTCTCTTATCCTTTTGGGAACCAGAGGAGTTTGCAATTCATTACAAATGAACAAACCACATTTTTCATTAATTCGAAGATTATGTTGCTTGGTACAGAGATGTCATATGTAGGAGATGAAATACTTGGGTAATGGGCACAACCTCCAGTTTTGCAATCAACAAAGTTAGAAAACAATGTATTGTAATATTGCACTCTGTATTTTGTTATTTATATATGCATATTATGGATATATTAAGATTATTATAATTTAAATCTGGATATTTGTGGATGGAGACCCTTCCACCCTCCCATTTTTCTTCACCTGCCTTCTTTATGTTTTTTTGTTTTAAAATTATTTTGTTTTGAAAAATGTCCAATAAAAATAATTTTCAATAACAAAGTATCAATTGTTTTTTACACCAGAGTGAAATTTAGTGGTATTCATAAATTGGCAACAAAAAAATAAGTTTTATATATAATATGAAGCTCCATAGAAAAATGTTGGAACCATGATGTAATTCTCAGTCAATAAATAACATTAGATCATTGTCTACTTGTCTGATACAAATGCTGTGGTTCTGAAAGACAGCTCACACTGCTGTCCAATGCTGAATTATCCCATAGGCAACCAAAGCAACTGACTCAGGCTTGGGCTCAGACAGGGGTCTTGTGGGCTCCTGTCTGGGCCTGGAGCTCTGGTTATAAGTGGTCACTCAACAAGCTGGCATGGAGATTTAAAAAAAATCTCCCTGCATGGTTCTGTGCCTCATTACTTCTCTGATGGAGCTTATGATCTGTAACAAAATTACACAGTATTATCTTGCGCCCCATTTTTTGGTCTCCATAAGTTTAAAGGATGAGTTAAAACCAACTTGAGATCTGAGCGTGGACCCACCGAAGGGCAGGCTATTTCAGCTGCTGCCCGTTCTCAGTATTCTCCTGCGCCCCGTTTTTTGCTCTCCATAAGTTTCAAGGTAATCCAGACGTGGTCCCCTTGCTCATGGTGCCTAGAGAGATATCAGCTATGACTCACTGAAGATGCCTAACAAGGCTGAAACGATCGTCTGGGGTTGCTGTGTCTCTCGTGCAGAGGGAACTTGCTGGCATTTCAGATCTGGACTGCCCGTATGGGTTTCAGAGATGTTCTATCTTTAGTGGAACAAGATGAGCTAAAACCAGCTTGAGATCTGAGCGGGGACCCACCGAAGGGCAGGCAATTTCAGCTGCTGCCCGTTCTCAGTATTCTCTTGCACCCTGGTTTTTTCTCCTTATAATTACATAGTACATCATTGACTGAGCGCTGAAACTGCAAGGTTGCCAATAAAGTGGTCTGTATCATATGATGAAGCTCTCCCACTAGATGACAAAGGATCAATCTCACACTTCACTGGACCATCAGGGATTCTGCTCACCCTTTACTGGGCCACCCGGGTTCATGCTCTCCCTCCATTGGACCACCAAAATTTTAAGAAGGAGTGTGAAATATACACACACACACACACACACCATTCAGCTACACTCACACATATACTAACAAACACGAAATTCAGCCATCACACACAACACTCAACCAGCACACAAAGATACACTCAGTCTCCACCTTTACAGCTCTCACCTTCCTTCACCCTCAACACTCAGCCACTACACACACTCTCACACACTTAAAATTCAGCCACTACCTACACAGCAGAGCCTGGGTCTCTAGGGAGGGTCCCAATCTGTCATTATTTAGGGCCCCTTTGCAACCTGCTGCTATCCCTGCTATTTAGTGATGCTTTATTAGGCAAGGCCAACACTGACTATAGTCGATCTAGTGAGAAAAAAAAAAAAGAGCAATATCATATTGTCAGGATAAGAGTGAAATCATTTACTAACACACAAAACAATCATGGAATACTTATTCCGAGATTAACTGCTCAGATACCAATGACAAAATAATGTTTTCTATTAGCAATCTGCTTTTTAACGATAATTTTTTAGTAACCAGATTGATAGATGAGGTTGTGAAATTCATCTTGTGGTTAAGAATTTTCCTAGTTTGCATAGTAGTAATTGTAGTACCTTTGGTACCTGTATTATTTCTAAATCATATTAATAGTAGTAATATTACTGGTATTATATAAGCAATATATAAACCTCTTATGATGTAATTTCTAAAGTTTCACTTACTCTCAATAGATAAAAAAATATATATATCATAATTCCTGTTTTATGTTAATAAGAAACAAGCAATACTGAACAAAATAATCTAGCCATTATTTTACTATGGTGTGTAAAGTCCAAGTACAGAACAGACAAATCGTTCTTCTTAATGTCCCGCCGCACATTTCTAATCTGGTAGAATCTCTGATTTGGCTTTTTAGCATTTCCACATAATGATGTGTTCGCAGAGCCATAGCACTTTCTATTGTCCTCAAGAGGACAATACAACTTGTGAAAAAAATAAAATAAAAAATTGCTAGTAAAAGCACTCCGTAAACTGGTGAGTGAGCAGAAAGTACAGTAAGGTTGTTTTCATATTTAGATTTCAAGCATGAACAGAGATGTAAAAGCTATGTAACTCATTAGAATATGAGTTATGGTGGTGTGTATCGAGCCTGAGGCTACAGGAACTAATACAGTCTCCATAATGAATATTTAATCTTCATACTAGAAGTCTCACATGCATAATGCATGCTTCATGGGCTGTAAAAAAAGAAGAAGAGAGAAAAAAATAGTCTCCTTACTGAGACGATCATTGTAAGGTATATTTCTTCACATATTAATTAGTTTGTTATTAAAATAGTGAAAAAGAAGAGGTGTTTTGCGTGAAGGTAAAAAGAAATCGTAGTTGTTGAGTTTTAAGCATTTATTTTTTAAGGGTCGTTTTAGGCGAAGCCTTTGTTTGGGATATTTTGAATCGAAAAGGGTGGAAAAGACCAAAATATGTGACAAAGCTGTTGATCGTTTGTGGGGTTGCAATGAATCCCAAAATGGACATGTATGCGCCCGTGTTCACCTTCAGCTCCTAGTGGCTTTGTCTGCCGGTAGTTTGCATCACTAACACATTCTTACAAAATAGGAGTCCAAGAAAGATACTGTAAGATCACATTATCCTCCGTAGATGATTTGAGGCATGCCTTTTTAGTCTGTATATCTTCAGATAGCACAGACATTATCAGATTCCACCTGTGTGAAAAGCTCAATAGAAACTCTTGATCTAAAAATACCCCATGCTTCTCAATTTATTTTTTATTTATTTGGACCATTTTAGAATTAATTTTGCTGCATTGTGTCAAAAATAAGCAAGTATGGAAATAAAAGAAATAGAACTCTTAGATTTCCAGAGTTAAATTTAAATAATTTTTCTATTATAAAATGAAAAACTTCATTTCATTATTTACTATAGGGCTGCATAGAGCTGCCAAAGGTAAATAAGTGGAACATATAATTTTGGCAAAAGGTATATAGACATTTTCAGGTTATTCACTAAACAGCAGATTTTGTCCAGATAGACAAAATCTGGTGAATATGGCTAAATTCCAATCTGAATCTGAATTCTCATATTTACTAAACCTAACTCCGGTGGGAATTCGGTCACCACAATGGAATTTGTACCAATCCCCCAGATGCATTTAGTGTCTGATTGAAAATTGTTGCTTTTCATAGTAACATAGTTACATAGCTGAAAAGAGACTTATGTCCATCAAGTTCCGCCTTCCTTACATTTGTTTTTTGCTGTTGATCCAAAAAGCGGCAAAAAAACCCATTTGAAGCACTTCCAATTTGGCAACAAACTAGGAAAAAAAAATCCTTCTTGATCCCAGAATGGCAGTCAGATTTATCCTTGGATCAAGCAGTTATTACCCTACATTGAAAGATATCCTTGAATATTCTGTTTTTGCAAGTATGCAACTAGTAGCCGTTTGAACATCTGTATGGACTCTGATAAAACCACTTCTTCAAGCAGAGAATTCCACATCCTTATTGTTCTTACAGTAAAAAAAAAACCTTTCCTTTGCTTTTCACATCCTAATCCTATGCAAAGTCTAGAATTCAGAATATATACAAATCATTGATTTTACAATGACGAGGGACCGAATGCACCTGTAGGAGGAATGTTTACAAATGATCGATCATGTACTTTTTGCAAGCAAACGATAATATTAAGTACTATTTGCCCACTGGCAATGCAAGAAGTCAATTGGCATAAATTAAAAACCCTATGTTTTTTAATGTGTAAAATTAAAATATCACCATATTACTACTACAAGATAGGATTAAAACAGTGGGTGGACACATCTTCTAAAGCATGAACAGCGTCTGATCACTGTAAATATAAACTAGCAACTGGGCAGGATAGGTCTGTTCAGGGCCTGAACTACAAAGTTTGGACATTGTTGAATATCGTGAACAATGCCCAGATTTTGCAGTCCGAATGACACTGTATGCATCTGGATTGTTTTTCCCTATTTGGATTATAAAAGTTACAGATTGATTATTCACAAAAGGCAATAGTATGGCATGGTTCTAGAAATGCATCAATCACCATTGAAACAAATGGAATGTTCCTGATGACTGCTTTGTTTATAGAACTTTGCGCTACATTTGCACTCAGTATGTAAACCTTATTTGTGCCTTATATTCCAAACCCTACCTAAATCTGTTAAAGACATGTAGACACATTGCAAGGTTTGAATTTGTGTAGATAAATTGATTTCTAAGCTGTTTTAACATGGAAGACCTCATTCATGCAGTTTTTGCCTGTCCTATTCTATATGGTGCGTGGTTTTTCTCATTATATTGCTCACGGAGATATGTCACTCTGTGCTATTTGTGGCCAGTCATCTAACAGATTCACCAATGTAAACCTATGCTGCTCTGATGAGCGCTAACAAGATCAGAAAGGTCTGTCTCTATGTAGGATTTTCTGGTTCATGTATTTATACCTTGTGCTTTAATTAAATGATGGTAAAGCTGCAAGAATGTGCAAAGAAGCAAAGCACATGAAATTAGGATATGAGACTCTCTGTATGTTTGTGAGCTGTACGGTATTGCTAGACACCTTGCAGTGTTAAGACCAGGGAATCCAGTCTCTGCTCCTGAACTATAGCTCAAAGAATTCTGGGAGTTGAAGGCCACCAATATCTGGGGGCAGTTTCTGAACTCCATGGTTTAGAATGTCTATTTAAAGTGTTTTCTGAAATTCTTTTGGTCTATACATGTGCTGTTGTCCGCTTTCAACTTTCTGCTTTATTTTATTCTAAGGGGAAGTGCAGTGAATCTAAAAGCATCCATTCAGGGACATTTAACCCCTTAAGGAAACATGACATGTGTGACATGTCATGATTCCCTTTTATTCCAGATGTTTGGTCCTTAACGGGTTAAACCCCTTAAGGACACAACTTCTGGAATAAAAGGGAATCATGACGGAATATTTCCATCATGTGTCCTTAAGGGGTTAATAAACACTCTCCTTTGCTCTTGAACCTTTCAGCTTTGGTACCTTGCATCAAGTAATACTACTTACCAAAGTAATATATTAATATATGCAAAATCAGGATACCATTGAAATACAGCTTCACTTTAACCATAAAGGGCAATTCAACGTCAAGGAGCCCTTACATATTCAGGTTACAGTTTGATTATAATTTCCCTTTCACATTAGCTGTTCAGTCAAAGGTGAAATTGTTCCCTAATATGCTGTTTTTCATGTATACACTGTCAAAGCTAATGTGCTAGCAAGTGTATGCTGTAAAAAAGTCATTGTCAATATGAGTCACTGGGGATCCCAGAATGCATTGCATATGATGTGATTAGCATAATATTTGTAAAGTAAGACTTCCTTTTACACTGATACCGAGTTAGGATTGAGAATATAATGAAACGCAGAAAGTGGAATGTCCAGACTGAGGAACATCCACAGATTTCAGCACAAATAATGAAACTGTCAAACACACACATTAAATGAATGAATAAAGAAATAAATATATACCTGAAGCAAAAATGTAACTTCATGTGCAAATAAAGAAGATAATTGTTGTTCCTGGGTGATCCGGTTAGAGCCAAAGATTATAATACATTACCAGTGTCTAAAAATATTCTAATTTAAGAATAGTTAATGAGATATCTTCAATGTATGTATTGGGATAATACTAATATTTATAGAATGTTTTCTATATGTTCACATTAGCTATGTTTTAAATATCCCCCATTTCACTATGTTGCCCCACTCCCTTTTTAATCTCAGTGCATCCTATATTAGAATTGAAGTATCACATTTGGCATGCTGTCCAGAATACATTTTTCCCTTAACAGCATTGCCTTCCTTAGAACAATAGCAACCACTGTGACATTAGGAAGAGTCTAATAATGGTGATTGTCGAATGTATTTTGTTTATCTCATATTTACGAAGGATGCATCAGTAAGCCACTGCTGCAATGAAAACAAAAATTAGGAGTTAGTTAACGAAACACAATAGGGTCAGAAACACAAACATTTTTTTCAGTCTGCCAGCACTGCCTCTGCCCCTAATCCTCTTCCTCGGATGTCATCTTTATAGGTGATGAATTCATACAATCACAATGCTTTCCCATAGGAAAGCATTTAATTGGCTGACATTGTCAATTCTGATGATGTCAGCCAAGAAGGCATACATGCAGGAAGAGCCAAATGCTGCCTGGCCAATTAGTATCTCATCATAGAGATGCATTGAATCAGTGCATCTCTATGGGGAAAGATCAGTGTCATCATGCAGAGTGTGGAGACTCTGAATGTCAGTGCTGACCCAGAAAGCACCTCTAGCGGACGTATTAGGAGTGACCACTGAAGATGTCCCTAGGGGGGCAATGTAAACATTGCCTTTTCTCTAAATAGCAGTGTTTACAGCAAAAAGCCTGCACGGACCTGCTATACTCACCATAACAATTACAAAAGGCTGTAGTTGTTCTGGTGACTATAGTGTCCCTTTAATTAGAAACCTCCTCACATTTTACTATACAGTAACTCACCAACACCAAGGAATCTAGAGTTCTGCCTACATTAAGCTCGTACCCGGAGTTCGCTCTGCCTTTTCGCCTTACGATGGGATAGAAGCATAGGGTAAGAGTGGAATTTACTGAGCACTTCAAAAACACAAGGATTCCCAAAATGGTCACATGTAACTCTGGAAAGTTCCATTTTATAGGTTAGCGAATAATTCCATCTTGCCTTGTCAGTAAGGAATGGACATTTTGTTAAACCAAGATATATATAGCGAATGATTGAGTCTTGCTTTGTCTGTAAGAATTGAACATTTTGGTAAACCAAGATATATGTGAAATTGATGGCTTTCTTATAATTAGTACTGGCTTACAATTAATATTAACTGTTTTATGGGGTTAACATGTTAATTTGTTTATTGATTTGCTTAACGTTTAACTTGGGAATGTACCGAAAAGTTGTAAACAAATAATTTTATATTTTTTTAGCAAATATATATATTTTTTGTTGCTGTTTTCAAAATACATTATAATAATAAGAACAATAATGTAAGTAATTTAAAATACTAATTAGAGCATAGCAGTTGCAGTTGCTTGGAGCGTATCTCTGATATGCACATAAACAAGCCTTTAATTTAGCATTTAAAATATGTGCACTATTAAAAAGAAAAAGAAAAGTTAGGCGCAGTACAACAAGGCTGTCTAATTCCAGGTCAAGGGGGTCCTAAAAATGAAAAACCACAATATACAACATTGTTGAATGTAAGCTAGAACCCCAGTTACTACAACTCCCATAAGGCTTTGCCAACCTTTAAACAAAAAGCATTTTCCTGCCCTGCTCTATAGATGAATTAATAGTACTAATTCATTATCTACATTCCATGTTTATTACATCATGATATTTTACATAGTGGTATAGAGTATATATAGCAAATTCTGACTGTCCTTTTAATTTGTCTCTTATGCTTTAGTAAATTCTCATTTACCCACATTTTTGAAAGTTCTTCAGAAATTTGTGTGAAAGGTTTGATTTATAGCGTAATGTTACTATTTTTAGGATTTTGGAAAGGTTCGGATTCCACAGTCTCTCGTTTGTGTCATTTTCTTGTTAGGAACATAATGAAAAATGAAGTAACGAGTCCGAGGTTGGAGTTTAACCACCTACGAGATTCAGGGACAGCAAATTACGGTAGAGTAAGTATTCTTTTTATGAAATATACAGAGAGGAAACCGTGTAGCTCGGTGCCTGAAACGGATCGTCATAACTCAACCCTGAAGAGTCCCTATTAGCAACACAAGACAAAGCTTCATAGAGGAACAGATCTCTGTACACGGTTTATCATAATGCAGTACCTCAAGGCCACACAGGAACTCTGCTAACAAGTCTTTTAATGTGCGTGAACCACCGGGAGTTATGTTGTACCATCAACATAGAGCAAAAGCAGACCACATAAATATAAACAAGTGCATATAATTAACAAATTACAAAACAGAGAATATTAGCTGAATTTGTTTAATTTATATTTATTTTTTGCAGTAGTGCAAATTTACCCCTAAATATCTTTTTTTGTGTTTTTCTAAGAGGAATACATATAAGAGGAGTGAGGGTAGGATAGCTTGTACGACAGAGTAATGAAACCTGTCTCCATATTATTGACAGATGACGGTGACGAAATTTGTTTCCACCGTATAAATAAACGTGCAATGGAGGTACAAAGCCTACTTTTTCCTTGTGGGTCGTCTTGCTTGATTGCCCAATACTAACTTGGAAGGAGCATCTGGTATCTTGTTTCCTCTTATGTAGTAAAGTATGTGTAAGTATACAGATTTAAAAGAGACTACTTGCAAGAACTGATTGGGAAACACAAGCTAATACTTATTTTGCTTCTAGAATGTATTTTCCATGAGTGGACAAATGGTAGGACTGTGGCTTCTATGATGCTTTGCTATTTTAAATGTTGGCAAATAATTTTGGTACATGTAGTTCTACAACATCCGAGGATTTACTATCGACCCATCCTTGTTATAAGAACTTCCGGCTTCAGTGGAGCATTGTTTTGAGTATAAGGCTTATATTAAATGCATTTTGTTTTGTAAGGACTTATAATACATGTGAACCAGTGATCTAAGGAAACATGAGTGTTCACTTGACAAATGCTTTTGGCTACCAAGAGATCCTAACTTTCAAGGTGATGCATGAAAGTGATCACGAGGTACATAAAATGTTTGTTTAAAGTTATGGTAAATGAAATGAAGACATTTAGGAAATCCATAGAGAAACATAAAAAAGTAAGATTTATTTTTCATGTTCTTAGTTTAATAAAAGGCATTTTATTATTAGAACTTGGCTGAAGATCACACCATGATTAATGATAAATGAATTTAGGGATGCCAATAATAAAACATAATCATGATACAAGTCTACTAATCTGGAGCCTTGTAATAGATATGGCTGTAAAAGACTTAATTGTGGGTTTGGAAAGAGTGCCTGATCTAATGTTCACTCATCTTTACTTTCTTACTAAAGAGTCTCTCATTTTCATTTGAACACAATAACCTCCCACCTTGCTACTTGTTAATCTACAGTGTGTCCTGTTTTCTCAACACTGGAGTTTCAATGTTTAAAATGACATAACTGTTATAAGGTGCTAATTTCATCTGTATCGTGCAGAGGAAGAGTTTTTTGAAAGGTGTAGATCATATAGCTGTCACATATATAGCTATTTATATATCAATAACACATTATAGTCATATTTTAACAGTTGTCATTACAGTATAAGGGAGTCAAATGTAAGGTGTGCACAGATATTCTTGTTTATTAAACTGAGAATTGTTGGGAATTGAAAGTGAATTTCAACATTAAGGCAACATCTCTAAGTCAGCTATGTTGCTATTTCAGTTATTCTTGTCTAAAATATAACATTTACTTTAAATTAACTTTAAACTCCTGATAATTCTCATTTTAGTGAAGAGTATAAATGGATTTTGCTCAACTTGTGGATATTTTATGAAACATGCTTGATGTCTAATAAATGGTGGTACTGTTTGCCACTGGTTACAGCTGCAAATATAAAAAAAAAAAAAACCTGGTCCTCATTGAGCAAATACAAATTTTTTAATTTTTCCAGTTTAGTAGTTTCATAATTTGTGCGTATGGCAATTGGGAGTTACAGATAACCTGATGAACAATTAAAATTTGGACAAATTTCAGAAGAAAGAGTATTCACAATTCTAACAACCTATGTGCCACATTCAGTCAATAATTACTGAATTGGCAGAAGTAATATTCATCTCACAAAATGGGACATTACAGTAAGATTGGTTAGAAATGTCAAGTGAATGCAAAGTGAATTTCAAATGTAAGGGCAAAATATTCTCCAAGTCAGCAATGCTTCCAGATTTGGTATTTTAGCCTTAAAAGGACATTATTGGGTCAGGAATACAAGGAGGCGTGGAGCCAAACACCACGCTGCCATTCAGCATCTCCTCATACAGATGCATTGAATTAATGCACCTCAAAGGGGAAAGTTTCCATGTCTCCATGAAGAATGCAGAGCATGGAGACACTGAACGTTAGTGCTGCACTATGAGCAGCACTGACCCAGAAAGCACCGCTAGTGGCTGTCACTAGAGGTGCCCCAAGGCAGCAATGTAAACAGTGCCTTTTTTTCTGAAAAGGCAGTGTTATCATGAAAATACCTGCAGGAACATGCTATACTCACCAGAACAACTCCATTAAGCTGTAGTTGTTCTGATGACTATAGCTTCCCTTTGAATTTTTTAGATTACATTTAGAAAGCAGTGTGCCAAATCACTATTTCGCATATAGATATTTGCTATTAAGTGTTTAATTATGTCCTTTACTATAGGAAGAAAGTTGTGGGGATGGGTGGACTTCATAAAGACTGCGTTGCTTTTGAATTAAAAAACCCTACACAATACAATTCATTTTACTGTGTTCTTTTGCTCTGCTAGGATTTACATATAATTTTATAGTAAAGATGTAAATTTTTTTCATTATGTGACAGTTACTAAAAAAACCACAAATGTTTTCAGATGAACATTGGAGTACTTACATTTTAAAGACATTCAGGAAGGGGAAAAGGCTAGGCTTTGTGGAACAAGAGCTATTTATCGGCTGTCAAAATCTTTGCTTCAGTGTATCTGACTGTAACTTTTACCTTTACATGGTTCATTTATTGAATTCTCTAATGAACCACAAACCTTGAATGGAAACCAGTGATCATGCATGACTCGTTTTGTCTCTTGGCATGCGACCTGCATTCTTCTTCGCTGCTGGGAAATAAACGGATTTAAATTTGTTAGGAGTCTTACTTTTTTATATGTCCACTAGGTGGCAGACATGCTCTATCATCTGCGTGTGATATATGGTGCGTCTCTGGTGTGCATTGTGTACATCTCTGCATGGAAGCATAATTGCTGCAGGAAGAAGTCAAGATAGGACAACGTTCTCAACGCAATATATATGTATACTATTTTACATTACATGGCAAATGATTAAATGTTTTTATCACATATTACCGTGTATTTATCACAGACAGAAAGAAAACTAACTGTACATTATGTCAATTATCTGGCAAAATTTAGGCTTGTGTAATAAGATTCCCAGAAAAAATTATACTTTCCTGAGATCTCCTGTAGAGAAACAACATTTCAGTACGAAGGAGAGTTAAAAGAGAGGATAGAGGATGTTTGTATAACAGGTGTAGGGTACAGACACTAGGTTGGAAAGCAATAGGAACTTTATTAGCTTAGTAAAATGCAGCAATAGACTGCAATATTAAAAAAAATATATCTATCTATCTCTATCTATTCATCTCTATCTATCTAATCTATCTGTTCATATCTCTCTCTCTCTCTCTAATCCATTTGTTCATCTCTCTGTTCATCTCTCTCTCTCTTTCTGTTCATCTATCTCACATTTGAGGCTGGCACAGTCTGGCATATGATATACATCACATGATGCCATGTAACCTAGCTACACTCCCTCATGTAGAGGGAGACACAATTTCACTAACACCATTCCACAGATCTTCAAGCACCACAACAACATTTTACGTGTTGTATATTTCCAGCTCAAAGTTTATTTTTATAAATATTTGCTACTATAAGTAGACCTTTCCACTGAAACAGGAGCAGGCTATGCTATGCTCAAAGTACTCTGTGTGGCTTCTTGATGGGCTCCTGCTAAATGCTTTCTCTCCTCTTTGAAGAGGGCAAAGTTGCAGTCACATCTATCGAGACCTTACAAAGCAGTGAATGAAGCTACCAGTAAACTGAATGCGACCGCAGTGGTGCAGTTGCTATCAGCTTGGGCAGTATATAATTTACAGATTCTAATGGATGGTTGTAATGCAATGTGCTTAACTACCTCTCTCATAAACGCCTCCTAAGCAGAGGTTTAAAGGTAATGCTAGTCTCCCATTGAAACAATGGGAAAGCAAGAAATGCTTGCACCAAAGGCAGGAATTTCAAAAGGTGGGTATTATGTTATTATTCATTATTTGTATAAATCAGTAAAACTTTAGACTGGGTGTCCCTTTAACACCTTAAGGACCAAACTTCTGGAATAAAAGGCAATCATGACATGTCACACATGTCATGTGTCCTTAAGGGGTTAAGTAAATCCGAATATAGCCATTGATGGTGTAATTTAAAAATCTAGGTCCCATAATCCTCTGGTTGAAAAGGTAAACTGTAGGGATTAATGTAATATTTATGAGCACACAAAACAAAAATATATATATAAAACTATACATAAATATCAATTTTACCCACTCCAACCTGAAAGATTCTATTAAAATATATTTGAGCAATTTTATAGGAGAGAATATAATAACCACATTTTAATGTCAATTATTTCTATAAAATAATTCCTGATTTTTGTTTAACATAAAGTTAAAACTATAAAAAAAGGGTCATGGGGTGTCCATATATCAAATATCACATGCTTGAATGAGACAAAACAGATGAGAGAAACAAGCATATTGACAACATTTAGAGTGTATAGAAATTAGGGGCAAAGGAGTGTATATAAAAAATAAGTTGCGAATATAGATAATAGATGGCAGATTATAAATGAGGGATACAATGTACATGTGAAAAGTGTAAACTGAGAAGATAGGTTGCTCAGTATGTTGAAAAGGGTGCTGTAGGGAGATGCTATGCATTGTGTACAATATATTTAAGGTACAAGAAATGGACAGATGAGTATAGAACAGATTAAAGAAAGGGATACAAGATGTGCTTAATATACATAAAGGTTGAAGGATATCAGGCAGATCACGAGGTAGACATAAAAGATTCACTGGAAAAGAAGGAAGAATCAACTGTGCATAAAGAGGTTACAGAGGGAATAGACAGAAAGCACAACATGTAGAAAAGAGAATACACGATCCATAGTATATAGAAAACTGAACAAGAAAAGGATGCAAGAACGAGTCGCACAGAGCGGTGGCAAATAGCCCAGTCCTTGAGGCACAGCACTGCTCAGTAAAGTCACTGGAATTCCTCTGGAATATTGTATTTATTTATAAAATATTTTACCAGGAAGCATACATTGAGATTTCTCTAATTTCAAAGTATGTCCTGGAGTGTTGTGTGCACTGAGGACTGGGTAGGCAACCTTCGGGACTCCAGATGTTGTGGACTTCAGCTCCCAGAATGCTCTTACAGGCATAATGCTGGTAAAGTATCATGGCAGATGTTGTCCGTAACACCCGAAGTGTTGAAGGTTGCCTACCCCTGGAGCAGGGGACCACTGGAATACAGTAAATAGTGCACTTCAAGGAGACAAGGGGCATAATACATAGATAACGGTATAAGAGGAGGGCACACATTTTTCATAGAAAAGGATACAAGCAAAGGAGACAAAGACTAAATGCACAGAATATGCACAGTATACATAAATTATACATTATAAATGTTAAACAGAAGGAGAGAAAAAAAATATATAGTGATCATATGGAATGAAAAATAGCTAGCAAGATAAAATAATGTCCAATTTCCTTATAACCTAACTACAGTTAGAAAGCCAGAAAGATACACAAAAAAGATTGTTATAGAGAGACATTTATACAGAAAAAAAAATGGGCAAGACAATGATGTTGAACTTGGCCAAAGTATAAAAATGAAAAAGGCAAAGTGTGCGATACAAAAGGATACGAAGTAATATTATATGCTGTATAAGCAACACATGCAGGTTGCATTAGCATTATAACTAGTAGTGATCATTTAGTAAATAATTTACAGAAGATCTTTCTATGCACCTGATGATAATGGTTTAAAAACATATTATCTTATCATTAAGCTGCTCTGCTTTCAATGCCAATTTGAAAATGATTTCTGTTCATTACATTTTGTTGGAATATGCAGCTTTTTTGGTATTGTTTTTGCCTCTACGCCACATGTAAAGTTTGTCTCATTACCTCTTCAATTCATGCTGATTTTTTGTTTCAATTAGTTTTCTGTAGAGAACGCTCTGTGTAACATTTTCAAGGATACCAAGAATACTAATGCACACAGCTCCTTTTGCACTGAAACTGGCATCTCTTGAAATTATACTGTGCTATTTGCAAATGGAATTCATTGCAAAAATGAACCTGAAGATTTATTCTATGAAAAATGACAGATTGGTACATTTTCTGCATAATAGAAGCTATATTGCTTTATTTGTCGTTTTTTTTTTTTTCTTTCCTGAAGCATTTAATCCAGTTGATTGTACTGTAGGTCCACAAAACAAAATGGAAAGCTCAATTTGTATGTGTTCGTAAAGTGGAAAGTACAAGTTCTGTCTTGTTTGTCTTTTCCGGTTATATGTAATCATTGGCAATTGGAAAAGCAAAACAAAACATGAAAATAAACAAATATCTTCATATACACCATTCATTTTAGGATCGTGTTTATACAAGAGTAATGGTTATATGCTATCATATCAATCTGAGTTTTGTATTCCATTTCTCAAAATAACTGCTACTGAAATCTGTTGTGTTGCTATTGTATGTTGCACTTAACATTTAGAGTAGCAGAGGGCTATCACTATTTTTATTTTATATAAGGAAAGACCAAAATAAATAAAAATAGAATGTTACATTAGTTCATATATTAGATCATACAAAGATCACTTACATTCGATCATACAAAGAACTCTTTGAATGTTTTTTTTTTTTTTTTAAAGTTCAGTACTTTTGAATTTATGTATCTACATCCCACTATAACTAGGTCTTACAACGATGTGAGAAAGCAAACACGATGTTTGAAAATTAAAAAATAAGCAAACTCATAACTTTTTCATTTGTTAACTAGTAGATTATCCCAATAAAATAACTTCCCACAGGACATTAAGATGATATAAAACAAACAGCCACATTTGTGGAAGATGGAAGTGAATAAGAAATGAGAGACAAACCAGAAGGAAGAAGAGGTAGGTGACTTCAAGCTAAGCGATACTGGAGATTGCTTACTAACAGCAGCATCACTAGGGTTGGTGTCAGCCTGTGCAATGGCTCATGGTTTCATCCCCCATGGACTTCCTCCTGTACTAGACCATATGAGACAACTGGCGGTTCAGTGGGGACCTCTTCTGATTTACACCTTCACTGGGTGCAGACCATGTTCCGTTCCGTCTCTCTCATTCTGTCAAATGGTGGTAACCCACAGCAATGCTCCAATACTATCAGTGGTAATGCTGGAGCCCCCGAGAAGGATATTCAAGGTATTCACTCAACAAATGGGCAGAACAGAAAATCTCTGTGCTGTGGGTGCACTGGGACAGGGAGTGAGTACTCTGATCTCCCTCAGTGGCCCATAAATGCCCTCACTCCAGCCGGTGGGGTGGATGCCTTAGCTACCATAAAGTAGCTCAGGCACTGTTGGTGTCACAACCTCTAATAGTGTTAACAGGTGTGGTCTGCACCTCCGCACCCCCTTAGTGATGTCAGTGCTTTCTATATCACTATATATCTGAAATTCAATTCCAGGTGCTGCCAACTCAAAAATCTGGGCTTCTATATATTATCTCTAAAGCATCAAATATGAAGGAAACCACTTTGAAAATGATTAATGAGGTTGTCTTAAATTAACCTTTGATACCTTCTTGAATCTAATTGGACATCAAATATTCTTAATTAATAGCTGTGTCCAAACAGGTTATTAGCACCCTGTCCATTCAAGTCACATAAGAGACAGAAACAGTAAATTCAAATGTTTTATTGGTGTTTTTATATCTCAACATCTATGCCTTTGCTGACTTTTTGGTGGCAAAATGTAAATAGCAAAATAACACATTCTTGTCAGGATTTAGATTAAAAAAAAAATAGCAAACTAATCATGGAAAAATAAAAATTAGAAAAATTAGAACCCAATCAAGAGGAAGAAGAAGGTGATGTGGATATCAGAGGTAATGAAATCAATCCACTAAAGTCTTATTTTTTAATTGGATTTTAATAAAAGTCAGTTGAGCAAATGATTTATGAAGTATAAGATGCCCAAAGCAAAGAGGAAAAGACTAAAAAGGCTTGAATAAACCTTCTTGAAACAATTTTTCAAGGATTATTGACTCTGATTGGCTGTAAGCTACTCTTTCTTGATTAAGTGTCTTTATTAAGAAATCCCAAATTTGACCATTTTTGGATAACCTAGATTAGTGGTTCCCAAACCAATCCTCATGGCCCACCACCAGTCAAGGTTTTGGCAGTATCTCCAATGAAATAAAAAAAGGGAAATACATAAATCATAGATTGTTGGTGGGCCATCAGGACTGGTTTAGGAACTGCTTACCTAGGTAATATGACATGACAAATAGGATACAGTTAAATGTTTTATTAACAAATATCTCAACGTCAGAATTATTTCATGTTTTATTTTTTTTAATCAGTATTACCAGATTTTTATTCCTCAGGAATAACGTATTTTTTTGAACCTCTTTTAATACATTGTAATATGATTTATGACATATTAATAATTTGAAAAATCTAGTAATGATGTTGCTATGCAATAAAACAATACATTATTTATTTTATTTTTATATCTATCCTCATTTCTGTCTCTTTATTATTATTTAGCCTTGATAAAACATAATAAAACAATTGAATACTATTGATTGGCTTCTCTGGTGTACGTTGCTAAATGATTTACGTGAACATTTATCAATGCCATAAATAGTTCATATCACCATATTGCTTTTAATAGGAAAATAGTCGATTTTATTATAGTAGGCCTGTTCTTCAACATAAATCATTTTTTTGACTAGCCCACTACTCCCACTCTATATTAACTAATCAAAGAATATAATCGCTAATAGGTTTTCTAATTATTTTTTTATGTGTTCTTCAGTGTCACATTAATGTGAACCAATAGTTCAAAAATGTGTTCATGACATGGATCAATTAGTTCAAGTAAGCTTTGAGTATATATTAAAATTAAAAAGGCTTTATTTACTAAATGGAAATGAGGATAACTGGTAGTTGCATTTATGTTTTGTAAGGAAGGCTGAAATTGATGGACGCAAGTCTCTTTTTAGCTATGTAACTAAGGTATACACAAAACAAAGTTCAGCTTGGCTATTTTTAACCTTTTTTTTACTGTATCCTATAATGTGCATTTTCTTTGTAAATTCTCCACCCTTCTTGGTTCTGGTGAGATAGTCAGTTCAGCAAATGTATAGTTTAAATGAATTTACAAATGATCTAAGTCCATGATTATTGATTTTTCTCCCACAAATTAAACTTCTGCAATCTGCTTAATTACATATTACATGCATTTCAACTGTGCGAGGGTTTTTGAGATATGCAGTACACTTATTTTGAAAACAATGGGAGAGCGATATATATATATATGGAATATCTTGATCTCTATCAGATATAATGTATTGTACTCTTTAGTTTTAACAGGTGAACATAATTTCAGATAGGAAGGAAATCTGTGCACGTACATCAAATATTCATTTGGCAATAAACATATGTCGTACACTGTATATTTATGTCAGATTATGTAATTATCTTTATGCGTGAATTTCTGTCTTTGTGTGATCTCTGCGTAGGTTTGATTGTGTGATTCTCTAGAAGATGTCAGAAGGAGTTTTTCATCCTATAGAAATTAAAAATGACTGAAAGCATTATCATTCTATAGACTTAAACTGTCTTGATCATCACCCTATGTTCATATGTAGTAAGTCTAAAGGCATACACATTACCTTGTTTAGAAATTCACTATTTAAAATGGGAAGATAAATGAGGAATTGGAGACAATCATGTTGTTTATAAAGATTGTGTACAATGGCACCCGCAAGGGGTGGGATATGTTAGGCAGCAAGTGCACAGTCAATTCTTTATTTTGATGCGTTGGAAGCAGGAAAAAAGGCCAAGCAAAAAGATCTGAGTGACTTTGACAAGAGTCAAATAGTGATTGACATGCTAGAAAGGTGTCAGAACCCACAGTGCATCACAGTTGATGTACTGTGGGTTCTAAAACTTTTCTAGCATGTCCAGCATGAAGTTTTTAAGAAAGTTGAGCAACAGTATTTTTGCCAGTTTCTACATTTTCACAAAGGATAATTAAAAAAAAAAAAAATACATTTATAAACATTATGTATATTTCCCCTGCCATGTCATTGTAAATTGCACAGCAGTTTCTATGGAATTAGAGTAGACCATTCCTATAACTAGAAAGTGGTTAATCATTTGCACAGATTCCAGTAACAGGTGCGTAGTGTACAGTATGTCTGAAATTCTAGCTATTTACTCATATATGCCCGCTAAGGATCCTGTCCAGACTTATTTGTTATACATAATGTATAAACCTCCCCACCCCCCAAAAAGTTAATTGTTTCAAATAGTAAGATCATCATCCTAAAGCTAATGTGCAGAAAGAAATTTCCGGTCTTAATTGGATTTAATTAATACGCTGTAACCATTAAATATTTTCATGGTTTGTTGATCTCAGTACTGTAGGTTACTTTGATCACCCTCAAATCAGCTGGCACAATGCAGTCAGTACCTGTGTTCATTTTTAAAATAATTACTGGAGTCATTAGCTTGTTTGCTATTTGTGATAGATCAGTTTAAGCCTTTTCGCATGGGGTGTTGTGTAGATCTTCATAAAGGTGATATATATTATGAAAAGTTTAACCTAACACTTTAATTGTTTTCATATTTGTGAATTGTACTCGGTTAGATGTTAAAATATATTCTTCATGTGAAAAAGAAAATACATTCCTCGTACTAGCTCCACCACATCTCTGATGCTTTGCCAGCATTATGGCCGTAAGAGTATTGTGGAAGATGTAGTCCACAACATCTCCAGTGCCAAAGCTTGCCTACCCTTGTGCTACAATGTGACATTAAATCTGAAGTATCAATTTTAATATGCATTTTTGTAGATTTAGACAAAAAGTTCATCTTTTGCCTAAATCTTCAATAAATGCATATCATGCTAACTGTGTGTTATATCTACATTTTCTTTTTCATTCTATAGATCATTATTATTACTACTATTTATTTGACATTCAACAATTTTAATATAGGGATAGGACAGCATATAAGAGACAAACATTAACGCAGGTCTAAAAATAAGAGCTGTAGAACTACATTGTAAGACGAGATTAAAAAGTAAGTGTGTCAGAAAGCAGTAGAGTGTCATGAACAAGGAAGCCACTAATACTGGCCTCAACTTAATATTTTTGGATAAGCTTTTAAAATGTCTTCATATTTTGGCATATGGCCAGTCAGGATCTTACCTGGTGCGGAGTCCGACGTGCAGAGTTATACGCTCACCCTTGCAAATAAACACAGACCAGGGTGACAGGGCAAGAAGCCACCTGGACTGTGAGTCTGTGCAGGAATAGTGCTCCAAGTCGCAGTAGAGGCAAGGATAAGCAGAGGAGAGCTCGTGGAAAGCCAAAGTCAGGTGAAGACAGAGGTCAGAGTAATCGAATAAATAAGCCAAGGTCGGAAGCCAGAATCAGTCTAGAGAACACTGGATCAAGACATGCAATAACAGGAACCAAACGGCAGAACCAGAGTCAATGAACTGACAAAGTTCCAAGGGTGAGTAAGTGCTTATATATCCAGCTAATTAATGATCTGCTTCAGGTGGGCCAGATAGACAGAAGCAGCCATGGGTAAAGTCCAGCCCCCAGTGCTGGAGACAAAGCGAGGATAACATCAAGCTGAAACATGAGCTGAAGTGTGGCTCAGAGGCAGCAAAGACAGCAGGACTAAACCAGAAAGAGTTCAGAGTTCAAATCCCTTTGGAGCCACCAGGAGGGTGACCACACCTGCCCTTCCATATGACACAGTGTGAATAAAGATATCACCACCCCCTCCTCAAAAGTCACCCTCTGGGCATGAACTGGTACTGTATGAGCCCAGGATCCCTTCCTCCTATTTTTGCAAGACATTAACTTAAGCAGTTTTCTTAGAGGAGGCGTTCGCGGCTTGCAATGCTCTGTCAAACAACTCAAGATCCTGCTTACATACAACAGTGCCATTAGAAGCAAAGTTCTCCAGGTCAGAATCACCATCATCAAGTGAGAAAAATCTAATATGTCATATGGCAAAGGGTGCGTATTTCCATAAGCATCCATGCCATACGTACGGCCTTCATCAAAATTCTGGGAAGCTACAGTGAACTTGAATTCCAACTTTCTGTTTTTCTGTGATTCAGGTATGAGATTTTCTTTGTCAGGTGGTAGCGAAGACTCCTCTGGAGCAATAGGTGGAGATTTCTCAGGGGCACCGGTTGTGTGTTCTTGAGAGACACTGATAACATTGATTGCTGTAGTCTGGGTACTCTTTTTGTGTCACAGAACGTGGACAGGTCTGAAAGCTTCTTTGGCAGTTAACAGGCTGTGTCGGATGGTGGAGCTGAACAGTACCTACTTGAAGAGCCTTAGGCCGAGATGGTAGTATAGGGTAGAGGGAGATAAAGTGCCCTCTTTCTCCACAATAGAAACAGAAGCAACAGCCACTCCTTCGGTCTCTTTCTTCAGACAACTATCTTAATCTAGTGTGGACAAAGCCGACCTCCATGGGTTCTTCCTTGTCCTCTGGAGTATCAAGTCTTACATGGGTAATGTTAGGGTGACAAGGCAAGTCCCTGGAGGTAGGTTTGGGCTGTAGCAGGATGAGATTGTTATATTCATATATGATATCCTTTTCTCTAGGTACCCGAGATCTAGGAGAACCTAGAGCAGGCTTGGGATTTGCTTTCCGCAAAGCATTGTGAGTCTCTTGCGGTCATGAACGACTCCCAGTTGTCCAAGACAGCACTTTTCTCCTGTAGTTTCTGGAATGCCCATGCCTTCATGCATCCGTAAAGATTAACAGCGGTGCGGACTTTGATAAAGTTGGTGGCGTATGTTCTAGGTTTTAAGGCAAACAGGAGCTCACAATCTTGAACATCGAGAATGAGGAACAGGAACCTTTGAACCTGTCAGGCATTACCACATAGAGTTCTGGATATGCAGGTTCCGGGGTTGGGTGTACCGCTCCTTTAAATGCCAGTGTATCTCTCTACAAGTCCATAATAGTCTGGGACGTGTTAGCGACTTACTGAGCAAGGGAGGTGAGTAACTTGTATATCTCTGCAGACTCCATGGTCAGTTCATTAATGTCAGGATCTTACCTGATGTGGAGTCTGACATGTAGAGTTATACGCTCAACCTTGCAAATAAACACAGACCAAGGTGACCGGGCAAGACGCCAGCTGGGCTGTGAGTCTGTGCACGGGGCTGTGAAGGAATAGTGCTCCACGTCACAGTAGGGGCAAGGATAGGCATAAGAGAAGTCGTGGAAAGTCAAAGTCAGGGGAAACTGACCTCAGAGTAATCGAAAAAAGAAGCCAAGGTCAAAAGCCAGAATCAGTCTGGAGAACACTGGATCAAGACACACAATAACAGGAACCAAACAGCAGAAGCAGAGTCAATGAACTGACAAAGTTCCCAGGGCGAGGCAGTGCTTATATACCCAGCTAACTAATCATCTGCTTCAGGTGGGCCAGATAGACAGGAGCAGCCACGGGTAAAGTCCAGCCCCCAGTGCTGGAGACAAGGCAAGGATAACATCAACCTGAAATATGGGCTGAAGTGTGGCTCAGAGGCAAGACAGCAGGCCTAAGCCAGAAAGAGTCCAGAGTTCAAATCTCCTTGGATGACCACATCTGGCCTTCCATATGACACGGCCTCAATTTAATATTGTTGGATAAACTTTCCAAATGATTTCATATTTTGGATAAACTTTTAAAATGATTTTAATTAAACATATTAAAATATCAAAAAATATATCATCTATAAAAAATATATCAATACATTAAAAATGTTACAAAATAATTTTCATAATATTAAAACATTTAAAAATGTTTTCAAAACTATTATAGCATTTGAAAAGCTTATATTAAATCGAGGTCTATGTTAGGAGAGAGGGGAAGACAGATTTAAGGAATGAAAATTATCCATGGAGATTAAAAGCTTGCCAGAAGTGCTGAATTTTATTCAACTTCTTAATGGATACCGAACCATTGCCAAATCGCTAGTAAATGTATGGATTTAATGCAATATTAATGTACTTCCCTAGTAGACAGATTATTCTCAAGATAGCCCACCTACCCTGTCTTCAACAGACCAGCTTCATTGTATTAAAGTGCACATGAAGAGGGTTCACTCCCATGCTGACTAGCTTATGATGTTGATGGAATCACTAGGTACAGTATAATGAAAAGTCTATGAAGCTCTATTGCAAAGGAGGGGAAAAAGAAACATTTTGATAATTATACATCTGCATTGTACAATTTAGCTTATGTTGAAAAAATAGGCAACAGATTTGCTGTAAAGGATTTGAGACTAGGAGAAAGTTTCACAGGGGGAAGCTGTCCCATGGGATTAGAGATGCCTTTGAGCCATTCTGTAGGCAAGATTTAGCAGTACAGGGAGAGAAGAGCGGAGAAGGTCACTGGCAGAATGAAGTGACTGAGAAAGGGTGTACCAGCGAATCAGTGAGAACATTTAATAATGGATACAGGTGCCGCTTTATAGGTAAATGTTAGCATTTTGAATTGAATCGTAAATGGTTTAGGATGCCATTGAATGATTGCCAAATGGGCCATGTGTGAGAGAAGAGATTAGAGAGGAACATAAACCTGCCAGCAGCATTCATTATGGAATATAGAGAGTCAGTATTGGTTCTGGAGAGACCAATTAGCAGACATTTGCAGTAATTGATATGGAAACTGTAAGAACATGAATTGGTTCCTTAAAATCATCTTGTATAAGAAAATGGTGAATGGGGCCAATGGTTTTAAAGTGTAAACTTTAGGAATTGTTGATTTTCTGGATATGGAGTTTAAATGTAAGTCATAGATAGCAGCTGCACAGTGAGCTTGCAGGGATGGGCTGATGGGTGTACCATGAATGTATAGGGACAGTGACAATTGAGCATTAGTTTTATAAAATGGGAAGATAAGAAGCTCAGGTTTGGAAACATTGAATTCAAAGAGTGCATATGTGTTTACTTTCTTACCATATTGTATTGCATGTAATAACTTGGTACATGGCTGGACTGGGATCACAAAGCAGCCCTGGAATAAAATATTCAGGCTCTATAATGAATTGTGTCACATAGTGTGCATGTGTGTATATATATATATATATATATATATATACACACACTGGAAGAACTAACGTAGAGAGGGCCCGGTACAAGAAATGTTTTGGGCCCCTCTAGTGCAAGGATAGCTTAAAGATAGATTGTTAACTGTCATGCAACTCACACAATGCTTTGCAAGCTGGAGATCTGCCATATTCCCATCCTTGCAGGATTTTATTTGTGAGCAGTGTATATGTGTCTGAATGTAAGCATGTTTTTGTGCAGAGTATGTGTGTTTCTGAATGTAGTAGTGTATTTGTATCTACTGTGGCTAATTGAAAGTAGAGATGTGTTTGTATAAAGCCGTAAAGGAGTGTGTGCAGAGGGGGAAGCAAGTCAACCCAGCACGGCCCCACTACTGCTCCCTTTAGCAAAACCACCCTGCCACACAGCTCTCTATTTAAGCTGGGAGGAAGTGATTGACTGTCACTTCCTCCTAGCCGGCTGATGTGAAAAGAGCCCGGTTTATCTCTTAAATGGCTATGGACCTTGACCGGGCTCCTATACAGTACCAGGACAGAGCGCACTCTGTGATGCAAATCTTCAATCTTTATTATTGAAATGCTTAACAGTGTCAATGGTTCAGTACCATGCTGGACTCTTTTCAAGACTGGCATGGGACTGAAACATTGACACTGGTAAACATTTGAAAGAATATTGAAGATTTGCATCACAAGTGTGCTCTTACTTGTTAATGAAATTTCAGCTTTGAGTTATGTATCAAGGCACTAACAAGACAGAGATACTGTGGGTGCCAGGCTCCTGATATGTGTATATAAATATATATATATATTTTTTTGTATTTTTTCTTACAGTGATGTCAATTTCACTTTAACATACAACTTCCAAGACACTAAATATATGATTTATCATAGTGATAAAAAAAAATATATATTTTTTTTCTTTTGGAGCTGTTATATTGTTACTTACCTGCAACCCCACGCTTTATATGATCCATGGGTGTAACAATGCTGTAACACCCACCCTCTAGGCCTCACTCTTTCTGTCGGCAGTGACAATCCTCCACACTCATGCCAACATCATCATATTGGCATAAGGGCAGCAATGGCATGAGTGTGGCAATGTGTATAGCAATGTGTATATTTAAAAGCTTGTTCCACATGATTAAATCACACAAGCTCACTGGCACATACAGACACATATTGCAAACAAGTTCTCTGACACAAGGAAGTTGACTACAAACTCAATGATATATACACACAAGCTGACTACAAACAAGCTCACTGACACACAAAAGCTCGCTGACCCACACAAGCTCACTGACACATACACAAAATCTCACTGAAACACATACAGACACACAAGCTCACTACAGACAAGCTGACTGACAAAAACACACATGGTTACTACAGATATGTTGACTGATACAAACACATATAGACCAGCTCTTTGACACACACAACCTCTGCAGACAAGCTCACTGACACACACAAGCTCACTACAGACAAGCTCCCTGATACAAATACACACAAGCTTACTGCATATAAGCTCACTGACACACATGCTCACTACAGACAAGCTCACTGACACACTCACATAAGCTCACTACAGACAAGCTAACTGACATACAAGCTCACTACAGACAAGCTCACTGATACACTCATCCTCACCTACATACTCACTACAGATTAGCTCAGCACACACAAGCGTATTGGCACACTCAGACCACATCACTGACACACACAAATAAGCTCAATGCAGACAAGCTCACTGAAACACACAAGTTCACTATAAATATGTTTAGTAGCAAACACACAAACTCATTACAGACAAGCTCACTGACACATCAACACAGACCACTACAGACAAGATAACTGCTAAACACACAGGAACAAACACACACACACACATATAAAAACTACCAGTCATGGGCTGCTGGGCAAACCTGCAAGTACCTGTCACTGGCAGTGGGAACTTTGAGCATAGTGTGAGGTTTATTTTTATATGAAGTTATCATTCTGCACCTCTTCCTTTCTGCAAGGTCAGCTGGTTGATGTCTCAATGTGACCACATAGTTGGCTCCCAACTGTTTGAAGAAGGGAAAAATAAATGAATATAAAAAGTTTTATGTAATCTGCTGAATTTCCCGGCACAAGGTGCTGCAGCCCACCAGAAATTATCCCACTGGGCCAGCCTGGCCCTGACTTGGTAAGCTAATGTTTTGCTAAATTGTGTTAATTTCTCATATGTTAATATGCTCACAGGCTAACATTCTGTGCCATCTTTGTAAAACCAACTGAATAATGAAGAAATAAAGCTACAATGAATCAAAAACAAACAAAAAAACAACAACACAATCATTGTTATCAATTAAACCCTTTGGAATACATTAGGGACATTCTGGGAGTAAATTTCAGATGTAGTTCACTTAATTTACCAAACCGCCTCCTGAATTATACATACAAGCAATATAAAGTATCAGATTAGAAAAGCAATTGATTTGATTGCTGCACATATACTGTATATTAACAGTTGTGTAGGTCCTCCCCTACAGGGGGCCCTCATCTTAAAACTTAATTATTTACACTTTGAATATTCTCCCTTTCAAGTAACGGAGATCCTCTGCAACCAATATTTAAAAAGGCAGTAACTTGCCAAATATGTAAAAATAAATAAAAATAAAATAACTTTTAGCATATATAACCCAATGAAAACATGTCCATTTAATTTAATTATGCATGTTTCATTGGGGGTATATCCAAAAACAGCTTGCAAAAACATAAGATCTCTTATCTGAAGCCATTGCAAGCCGTCCCTTTCTTACCCCGCCCAGATTTTCTGTGACTGTCCAATCATATATTTCCCACTGCATCTCAATGCAAGGCAGGTGCTCTGGGCAATTGCTGCCTCTTGAGTTTTGCTCCACTGAGTAAACTAGGAAGTAAAAGGACCAGAACAATTAAAAGATCACTGACCCAGATATCCACCCTATATAATGCTACAGTGGTAATTTTGAAGAGTGAGTCAGGCAGACATAAACCTCTATGTGGGTTAAGATGTTAAGATTTTTGATGTAAAACTGGTAGAACTAAATGACCCATCCCGCTTTAGGTAACAATACAGTACCCTGCCAAGTCTATTGGCTGTCACACAGGGCCGTCTTTAATAACGAATGGACCCTGGGCAAGTGTTTGCTTGGGCCCCCTGTGCCCTGCCGCTCTCGCCCCTCACTCCCTGGTATGCAATCACGGCATCCATCCCAACGCAGTGGCGGTACTAAAGTAGAATGAATTTTATTGGGACCCCCAATTGCAAGGTTGGACTAAAGGTAGAACCCCATCTGTCGTGCAACTCCAACAATGCTTTGACAGCTGGGACTCTACCAATTTCCCATGCTTGCAGGGTTGTATTTAGCACTGAGCCATGTTAGTATGTTTGAATGTAAGCATGTGTTTGTATGGAGTATGTTTGTGTGAATGTGTTTGTATGTGGTACTAGAGTTTGAATGCAAGTGTGCATTTATGTGTAGTGTTTGTTTTTGAATGTAGGAGTGTGCTTGTATGTAGTGTTGACGTTTCAATGCAGGAGTGTGTTTTATATGTAGTGTTGAAGTTTGAATGGAGGGGTGTATTTGTATTTAAAGTTGCGGCTCAGATGCACAGGTACACACTCTGACGCACAAGCAGATACACAGATACATACACTGACTACATACAGATAAACAGGCACATACACTGACAGACACACTGACACAGGTACATATATTGACACACACACAGACACATACACTGGTAGACGTACTGACAGACATACTGACACAGGCACATATACAGACATACTGACACACAGACACATATACCGACATACTGACACACACACACAGACACATACACTGATCAACATACTGACACACATACACTGACAGAAATACTGACACCCACACACTGACAGATATACTGACACCCACATACACTGAGAAATACTGACACACACACACAGGCACATACACTGACACACACAGACTGATATACTGACACACACACACACAGACATACTGGCACACAGACAGATATACTGACACATGCATACACATGCACTAACAGACATACTGACGCACTGACAGACATACTGACACATACACATACTGACACACACAGATATACACACACATATATACTGACAGACAGACAGACATACTGACACACACACACAGACATACTGACACACACACAGACATGCTGACACACACACACATACACTAACACACACATACACTAACACACAGATACACTAACACACACATACACTAACACACAAACACACACACTAACACACACACGCCCACTAACACACATACACTAACACACATACACACACACTAACACACATACACAAACACACACACTAACACACATACACTAACACACAAACACACACACTAACACACATAAACACACACATACACTAACACACACATATGACCAACAACACACAAACACACATACACAAACACACATACACACAAACACACATTTTTTGTAATATAATCCCAGCCTCCTTACCTTGAGTGCTGGGGATTCCCTGGGTCCAGGGGTTCTGGCTGGTGGTCGGTCGGGAGCAGGGAAGGCGGGCGCCACATGGAGCACTCACTGCTTCCTCTTCAGCTCCCTCACAATACCGCTGGATGCAGCCGGGCTACCGAAGATGACGCCATCTTCCGCCCGTATCAGTGCGGTGCGCTGAGGGAGCTGAAGAGGAAGCAGTGAGTGCTCCCTCGCGCGCCCGCCTTCCTGCCCGACCGGGGTCAGCGGGGCCCACGGGGCAGGTGCCTCGGGCCCCCCAAGAGAAACTGGGCCCGGGGCAGCTGCCCCGTTTGCCCCGCGTTAAAGACGGCCCTGCTGTCACACTTAGTTTCTCAGGAAAATCTGTAGATTTTCAAGGTATGTTTATATGGCAATGCTTTTACTGACATGGAATGTTTGTGTAAGAATTTTACAAACAAAACTGTTTCACTGCATTTAGTATCTGTAGATACTGTGTCTGCACTATGCCAGAAAATAAGATGCAGGAAAACGCGTCTAGGACTGACTGATGGATTGAAAGTTATTCATGTGAATAGTCATTATGGCACACTTCTTCCTATTAAGTTCAATTTGTCATCCGAATTATGTCACTGCTACAAATAGTACTGTGCTCTCGTTATAGCCTACAGCCTCAAATAGAGACAAAATGCAAAGTCTGCCCTCGCATGCAGTTTGATTATAACTTGTGCAGTTAGGATATATAGGCTGTCGGGGGGAAAAAAAAGCTTTAGATAAATAGTTTACATTAACCGATTTTGATTGCTTCAGTGGATGGATTTAGAAAGAAAACCCTCAACATTTACCTAACCTTGACACCGCAAACATAATATTAAGACTGAATAAGTTTCATGGGCAATTAGTTCACCAACGTTTGGGATACCAAAGTTAGCCATCGCGTAGAATGCGTTGCAGATCCACTCCTACACAAAGGGTTAAATACAATGCTCTCACCAACAAATGATGGATCTGTTTCTATTTTTGCAGTGAGCGTACAGATAGATAAATTACATGAACGTAAGCTAAAGATGCCAAAGTGAGTGGGTAAAACTTATACATTACGATCAACATGAGGCTTTATTTTGCAGTATGTGGTGGGATGTATTGTAATTAGCTTTTTTAAAGGAAATCAATCAAGGAATTATCAAAGTGATCTGCATTGTGCCGTGGATCTCACTGAATCACGCCACGTCTGCTGCACATTCTTGATCTATTGAAAATCATTTTACGGCGCAAATCAAATGGATTTATTCTATCTCTGTAAGTGAAGGGAACAATTAATCTGACTTTTGCTAACTCTCACAGGTTCAAGCCCATAAATCAGAGTGTAAACAGATGTAAAGGTTGGAGAATCTGAATAATAATTTATTATTAAATAAAATCGATTGTCAAAGACACATCTAGATCACTAAATATTGGTGTGAAAGATACCTGGTGGAAAAATCATAATATTGTGTCTCTATATAAGGAGTTGACAGAAAACAGTTCTCATTCTGTTGTAGGTACTACAACTACCCCAGTTCTCTAAAAAAACTATATGCTGGTAAAATGCCATGAAAATTTGTGTTCCCCAACAGACTTAGGGCTGGTGTATCTCTTATATCCAGGACTTTCTATAGCATAAAATTGTAAACAAGTGATAAAATAAGACTAATTACACTGATTATTTAGGGGAACTGATAACACTGATAATAAATTGCAATCGTTAGGTCAAATTAGCAGATCTGAGAAAAACAATTCCAGCTCAGCTATTTAAGATAGGTTGGTTAGTTTGGCCAATAAAGAAAGAAATGTTCTTTTATTTTGTATGAATTATAGCCTATAAAATTATACAACCGATTTAACACTGCGGTTTTTGGGTATAGATCATGCCTCCGAAGTTTCACTGCTCAATTTCCTGCAATTTAGGAGTTAAATGACTTTTGTTTCTGTTTATGCAGGTTAGCCACACCTCCCCTGCCTGTGACTCACACAGCCTGTATGAAAACAAAATGGTTTCATGTTCAATCAAATGTAACTTAATTTAAAAGTTTTCATCTCTGTGAATTGAACTCCAACTACATACAGGAGGCTCTTGCAGGGTATAGCAGGCTACTAACAGAGCATGAAATAAGGCATTCTAAATAAAGCAGAATTTGCTATAAAGGAAGTGTAAACTTTAGATAACTCTTTACAGGAAAAGTTTAGGGAAGGTTGTGTAAGTCACATGCAGAGAGGTGTGACCAGAGCTGTCTAAACAAAGTGATTTAACTCCTAAATGGCAGAGTATCGAGCAGTAAGACTGCAGGGGCATGATCTATACACCAGCTTCATTAGGCTAAAGTTGTTTTGGTGACTAAAGTGTCCCTTTAATACTCCTGATAGAGAAAAAAATACACCAACTTTGCTTTACGCCACTGTTGTTGCTCTTGAAAAACTGTCTGAAACCTTCCTTTCATAAAATAATAACATATGTTTAAATTGACCAAAATATCTTGGGCATCTTGGGCGTTCTGCAACACCAGGAAGATACTTTTCCTTTTTTTCTGTTCTGCACAGAGGAATACTACAAGCTAATCAGTATAATTGTTGAAATCCACATTAACAGGTTTGTGGTTTGGTTTTAATGATAGTAACTTTCTCTGAGGGTTTAAAAGTGTGCATTTACATCCTTAAAACAAAACAGTAAAAATTTCATAATTGCATAAGTCATAATTGCATTTAAAATTTCTAAACCTACCTTGGCCAGTTGAAAATATATTAATCTGATCAAACCAAGATGTCTTTGTGTATCAGACACTTAAATGGCCCTGGTCTCAACCTTCTAATATTATTTGAGACTATATACTTTTATAGAAAATTGCATATTAGGACATTTTCTGCTTAAGCAAGACCATTGCATTATTAAGAAACATTGATGTGTGGATTTCATTTGAAATCTTTAAACTTTTATGCTTAGGACACACGAAATTTGCTGCACTTTATATAACCACTTAACCTTACTCAACACTGTATATTTATCATTGCTGTGAACCTTAATACCTGCCACTAGAGGGCAGCATATTACTGCTGAAATCCATCTCGGCACCATTAAGTGACTTGAAAATTTATTGTACAAGTTCAAATGATTGCAGCCTTCTGTCTAATCAGATTGATCATATCTGGCAAATTGCAAATAAAACTTATTCAAGCTTTTTTCCTATTCAATAGGAAAGTCTTCTGAAAAAAGACATTCACAGGGAAGAGAGTTGGTTTTCGACTGTGAAAGTTGCAAAAATCAACTTTTTCGAGTTTACTAAATACGTGCCCAGGCTTCAGTCTTAGTAATAACATATATTATTAAACATGTCCAAGATAGACACACATTGAATTTATTATACATGTTCTAATTTAATACTAGTTTGCGTTTCATTATTACAGAGCCAAAAGGTTCAATAGGTGGTTTTTATAACTTAAACTGATAAATTAATGACAGATCATTCACATACTTTAAGTGCAAGAAAGCAAATTAGCCAAACAATCTATTGCCTATGGGGATTTTGCTCGAGTAGAAAGCTGGATCCAGAGTTGCTCATCTGTCAATATTCATCACTTTTTGTTGTACATATCAAAGAGTAATGGATTTAAAATTTCTGGCATGTGATGTATGTTTATGTTATGTTCAATCTATCATAATATTGCATTTAGAAGATAAAATACTGACAACAGTGCATGATAATTCTCCAGATATTTAAGCTGTAAGTTGAAGTGAAACAAATGCAATTGTCTACCTTGCTTTGGTAATGAAAGCACATATATAGTAAAATGACAGGTTGTTGTCGTAATCTTACTCTCCTTGTGACATTACTTTAATCTAGAATCAAAGAGGTCAGGACTGGACTCATTTTACGTTCCTCTAATGCTCAGCCATTGGTTGTATGTTGTCCCTTACCTTTACTGATGAAAGTATTGGGTGCAAGGGTCTGATTTCCTACAGACTTGATCATTTTCAATGACTGACGTGCCTTTAGTATAATTATCAAATTTGCTCCAGATGACTTTGAATACTTAAAATCAAGACCTTTTCTTTGTTATAGCCTGGTTGTATGTGGTAAACTGCTATATTCCCATGCTGTAAAATCATGCATGCCTTAAAAGCAATAATTTAATCACACTAATAAATAGAACATGTCCACATGCTTGTACCAGAGAGCTCTAGGTATCATTGGACACATGAGGGTCTCCTCTTTTAGCTGGGGCCACAGCAGTTCCTCTGCTGATGTCAGTACCTGATTACAACAGAGCAATTAGGGGGATTAGGTGGTAGGGTTAGGAGCAGTATTAGGAGTTGGATTATGGGTAGGATTAGAAATATAATTTGGCTTGGCTTTGTTCTAACTCTGTGTTTATCTTTAACCCTTTCCTGTGTTATTTGCCTGTCTGACTGATTACCTGACTCTGGCTAGTTATCGTTTTCGCTGTCTCTCTGTTTCCCTGAGTTTGGCTTGTTACTGACTATGCTTTTTCCCTATCTAATGTTAAGTCCAGCCATTCTAAGGCCTGGTTATGTTATTTCTTTGTCTTGTCCCTTGCAGTCCTGAACTCTGCATGTTGAGGTATTATACCATGACACACACACCTCTGTGAACATCCCCAAAATAAAACATGTGTAAAAAACACAAACAAATAAATACACCAGAAGGTTTTTCCAAGGTTTGTGATAAAATGGGTAACCCCTTAAGGACACAGTTTCAGAAATAAATGGAAATAATGATGGAATATTTCCGTCATGTGTCCTTAAGAGGTTAAATAAAAACTGTCAAAATGCTTTTAGTTAAATAGCCCGAGGGTTGTACTTTATACAAATATATGCTTTTGAAAAGCAGTTTTGGATTATATGACTACATTTAAAGCTATAATCTCAGCAGGCCAAATTTTGCAAAGTTTTAGCTTTAAAACTGTAATTCATTCTTTGCAAAATGTGTTTGTATCTTCTAAAAAATAATTAAAGTCCTAGATGTTTTTGTCATTTTAACAATCAGGACTAATTATGGAGTCTATTTTGAGCTAGCGTAGTTGTACTTGTTGTATGGAAATTTGTAAATGTAAAACTGAGAATTTAATTTCTTCATTTTTTCCATTTTTAATATTGTGCTTATACTTAGCATGGTAAAAAAAACAGGATGAAGAGAATATTGGGAAAACAGCTCAAGTAGCTTGCCCATTTATGGATCCCCGTTTAGATATCAAGCTGGTTTAGGATCAACTTGTGCCATTACAAAGAGAACTTAGGCCATTTGCATAACAGCGTGATCCCAACCAGGAGGGCGATCCAGGGCCGAAATGCAGACCGTCTCTCGAAAGATACAACAGCTACAAATGATGGTTATTAATCCTCATCAGTGAGTTATAGTCAGGACCATCCAAAGGTTCCATTGGGGCAATGGTTGCAGGCTGCACTTTCACAGGAGTGGATTTTTACAGTCCCTGCATGTCCCCAAGTTATTCATTTGTCATACTCCTCCCACATATTCCTTACCTTTTGCACCCCTACTGTGTGTCCACCCAGCAAATGTGGACTTTATTTGTGGTCAGCACTTTAATTAGGTAGAGGGGGCACTCTCAGAGACTTTAGAGTCAGTCTGGGGGACCCCCAAGTGAGCACATGTCAGTGGGGATGAAGTAATGGACTTGCTGTTGGGTGCAAGTGGGAGCAGAAATCACACTGCTGGCCACTTACCACCCAGCAGGCAGGATATGGACCCACGGCTTGTGAAGAACAGGCTCCAAGAGGGCACAGCATCCAGGAGCTGCCACCCTCCTCTGTGCTCGGAAGAAGGACAGTGCTTTTAGAAATGTGCTGCTATGATTGCCCCCAGCCCCTGTCTGAGTATGTAAGGGAGATCCGAAGGCTGCTTGCTGTGTGTGTATTAGGTGTGTATTAGGTAATTTGTGTGTGTATGCATAAGGCAGTGTGTGTGGGACTAATCATTAACAGTGTGTGGGGGAGAATAAGCAGTTTGTGTATGTTGGTGGGATTACTCAGTTTGAGTGTGTGTGGGGGTGATTAAGCTATTTGTGTATGTGTGGGGGGGATTAAGCAATTGTGTGTGGAGGATTAAGCAGCTTGTTTGTGGGGGGGATTAAGCAGTTTGTATGTGTGTGTGTGTGTGTATGCATTAGGCAGTCTGTTTCTTAATTTGTGCATCACTGCAACTGTGTGTGTATATGTATTAAAAGATTTATGTGTGTTTGTGTTAGCCAACATGTTTGCCTATGTATTAGGCAGTGTGCATGCATGGATATATGTATTAGGCAGTGTGTGTGTGTGTGTGTGTGTGTGTGTGTGTGTGTGTGTGAATTAAGCACTGTATGAATGTAGTATTAGGCATTGCGTGTTAATGTGTGTGTGTATATATTATTTTCTGAAATGTGGGGCCATTGCAGTTGAGACAGGTCTAAAATCATGGTCACACAAGTGCTGCCCTAAAGCCGTGCTCTCACAGCTCAAGCCAGGTCTGACAGCTGGGACAGTCTCAGCATACCGAGCCTTCGGTAAAAATGGGGCTCCTGGGCACAGTCAGGACCAGTGCTACCATCAGGCGTCCACCTTAGGGTGCTCCAACACAATATCCAGACTCCGGGTGACTAACAATGAAGGGAGCACACATCACTCCCCCTCTCGCGATGTAGGGTAATAGCTGCATGATCCAAGGATAAATCTGACTGCCATTCTGGGGTCAAGAAGGAATTTTTTTCCTAGTTTGTTGCAAAATTGGAAGTGCTACAAACTGTTTTTTTGCCTTCTTTTGGATCAACAGCAAAAAGCAAATGTGAGGAAAGCTGAACTTGATGGACGCAAGTCTCTTTTCAGTTATGTAACAATGTAATTATGTAGAGGATCTTTATTCTCTATTCGGTCTGACAAGAAGTGCTCAGTGAAATAACTGAACAGCTTTCTGTCAGTCCAGGTAGAGAAGACGAAGCTCTCTACCATGGTCTGCTTGGCCTTACTACATAAAGCGAGTTAAGAAGGGGCGCAAGGAGGAAGAGAGAAGGGCACACAAAAGGGAATGGGACAGGAAATGGAACAATAACACAGAAAGGAACTCGGTATGGAGACAAAGAGACAGAGAGGGGCTGGGGAAGGAGACAGTGACACACAGAGGGACTGAGAATGAGAAAATGATGCACATAGAGGAACTTGAGCAGGGGACCATGACACAGAGGATCTAAGAAGAGGACAATGATACAGAGAGGGGTTGGAGAAGGGGACAATGACACACACATAAGGGCTGGGGAAGGGGAGAATGAAACAGAAATGAGTAGGAGAAGGGGACAATAACACAGAGAGGGGCTAGGGAAGGAGCCAATGACACAGAGAGGGGTTGAGGAAAGGGACAATGACACAGAGAGGGGTTGAGGAAGGGGATGATGACACACAGAGGGCCTGTGGTAAGGAACAATGATACATAGAGGGGATAGGGAAGAGGACCATTTGGAAGCATTATGACAACACTTGCCATCCACATAAAGTGAATTGGCTTATTATTAAAATTGATTTTAGTTTTAAGTATCATGTTATAACATAATGGATGTGGCTGTGTTTCATACCATTTTGGACCCAGGCAGCACCCGACCCTGGGTATAGCTGATTCCTATCCAGGCACCGTGATCACCACTTCTGGATTACCCTTTAAACTTGTGGAGAGCAAAAAAAACAGTATGCAAGAAAATACTGAGAAGGGTCATCAGCTCAAGTAGCCTGCCCTTCACTTGGTCACCATTGAGATCTCAAGCTGGTTTTGTGATGAAACAAGATGAGATAAAACCAGCTTGAGATCTGAGCGGGGACCTACCGGAGGGCAGGCTAATGTAGCTGTCGTCCATTCTTTGTACTCTCTTGCACCTTCTTTTTTTGTTCTCCCCTATATTTAATATTGAGTTATGCATACACATAGGGAACAAATAAAGACTACTTTCTCCTTTAAAAATTATATTTAATATGGCTAGGTGCACTGAAGCAGAAAGGTTGACATTGTTGTAGAATGAACGCATGGCAAAATTGACAAAAAGGTCTCAAAATAGCTTTTTTACTTAAGGGGTTAAATAATGATGCTAAAGTAGTACCAACTTTAGCCATTTAGTGATGCTTTATAAGGAGGTGAAGTTTTTTTTTTTTAAACAAACCATTACAAGCAACAAATTAATATGATACTATATTGAAAGATATACATTATAATATGGTGATTTGTGGTGCACAGCATCTTTTTTGTTGCCATTTAAGTGACATATGGTCAAGAGTATACACTGATCTGGCTTACCTAGCCTACTTTTCCCAGCAATGACAGCAGATATAATCAAAACATAACCATGAGCAAAGCAAATAGGTGGGATCTTTAATCACATAAATGTGCAATTCTGATTATGGACCATTTGATTGGGAGGGAGAGAAGGACTTGGGACATTGGTAATCAATGTAAAAACACAGAACCAGATTGCAGGTCAGAGGAAACAATGAGTGTAATGAATGGCCTATTACCCCTTTTTCCCCTTCTCCATTCAAGAACTTGCAGTGCATTTTTGCTACCATCACTAGCGATGAAATGCACGCAGATGACGAACTAGAGTGTATGTAGCTCATAATGCCGAGCTCGCAGAAGCAGGGCAGGTGTATAATGATCTCAGGACAGTGTTACATTGTACATCCATGTTCTGCCTTATTGTGATATGTAGGAATACAAGAGAGAAATGGAACAACTATGTTATTGTAAAGTGCTGTGGAATAAGTTGGCACTATTTAAACACTAATAATAATAATAATAGTGCATGTGTAATGTGTTCAGTTACTCTTTGTCTCATAGAGCCTCAGCTATATGACAGGCTGTCTGATGGGATTAGGAAACGTACCCAGCAAGCCAATTTAAGATGTTTATCCAGCACAGTGGGACGTGGGACTGAGTTAACAGTGTCACATCCTGCCTATTGTTAGCTTAACCCCTTAAGGACCAAACTTCTGGAATAAAAGGGAATCATGACATGTCATATATGTCATGTGTCCTTAAGGGACACTTTTACATTAAGAAAAGCTTGCTTGTCTTTTTCTTTGTTGTAACTATCTAAGGTCTGCTGTAGGGTGATCGCTCATAGGAGAATTGCTGGTGGTTTTTAGTTGGATAGAATATTATGTAATATCCGGAGCAACGCTGCAGTGTATCCTGCTTTACTGGGGGAGTGGCGACTCAAGTACCAAATTCCTAGCGCTCAGGGTAAAAGTTTACCAGGTGAGCTAGTGGAAGTTTGTGCAGACAATACAAACTGTTATGTCTTTGGTAAAAAAGATACCAGGGCCATATTGCTTCCAACTGAATCATCAGAAAGGAGAGATGCTGCATTTGCTAGCGTAAAAAGTACAGGTTAATACAAAGTATCCTATGGTATACTAGGCCTGAACTGGTCCACCTTCAGGGCCTGGGACGCCAGGGCCACATTGTCACAATAAGTAGGAAGTACAAACAATGTAATAAAAAAAAGTGACTATAGTTTACAAAATAACTCCACAACACGAACCTGAGATGAGATCTCTGAGAACAGGCAAAAGCTTAGAGAACCTCAGTAGTTTGTCCTTCGCTTAGTTCCCACTCAGCTTTCATCATATTTTTGCTCACTTGTGCCATTACAAAGAGAACCTATTCAATTTACATATCAGACTGAATCCACCCATATGGGCATTCAGAACCAAAATGCCGGTAAGTTCTTGCACGAGAGATACAGCAACCCCAGACGATCAGGGTTCTCAGATTTCTAATCTAGTAGCTGTTTAAAGGAGAAGTCAATGGAATACTACAATGGTAGACATGTGCAATTCGTTTCGGTCCGAATGTGAATTAAGACGAATTTCGGCAATTCGGAAATGTCGGTACTTCTGAATGTCCAAATAGCTGAATTGCCGAATTGCCGAAGTTCCAAAATTACCGAATTTCCGAAGTGTAGAAGTACTGAAGTTCCGAAGTGCTGAAGTGCCGAAGTTCCGAAGTGTCGAAGTGCCGAAGTTCTGAAGCATAGTATTGCCTAAGTACTAATATACTTACCTAGTGGAAGAAGAGGAATGTTACACTGTATACAATTTTAAATAAAAAGTATACAAACATAGCCAGGATTCAGCTGTAAGCATTTGCAACACTTACAACAATCAAGTAACACACATTCATATAAAATGTAAGTTACTTAGTCAGTCAATGGAATGACAGGAATGAATAGATAACTCTTCTAAAAGGCTGAAAGACACACCGTGTAATTTTCCCACACCGTGTAATTTGACTCATAACTCTCTGATTGGTTACTTTCAATCCACCAATCAGAGTGTTGTAATGCATTTTTTTTTTTTAAAACAGTGAGCAGCCACTTGCTGTTTAATAGACATGCCCCTACTCGCGGTATAGCGAGTAGGGGCAAAATTTACTAATACTAAGTAATTTTTACTTAGTATTAGTAAATTTGGCTGAAAGACCAATTTAGGTCTTTCAGCCTTTTGGTAGATAACTCCCTAATACCGTGGGAATTAGGAAGTTATCTACTAAGCGGTTGCAAGAGAAGTTCTGAAGTCCCGAAATTCCAAAATTCCGAAATGCTGAAGTTCTGAAATACCGACGTTCTGAAGTGTCGAAGTGCCGAAGTTGCCGAAGTTCCAAAATTTCCCCCTGCACATGCTTATATAATGGTATGCTGAGGGCACTGCAATAGTAACTAGCAAAGACCAACTTAATAGATTTTAAAGCCTTTTGCTACCAAGGGTTATGCCAGTCCCTTAATGCCATGACATGCTGGCTGTGTCATTGTTCCTGAAGGGGTAAAAATGGGGTGGAGTATCATAATATTCCAAAATAGTAAAAAAAAGTCTCAGACAGTTGAGTTTGAATTTTTCCAACTCATCTATTTTCCTTAAATTTTGCAAGTAAGCTGTCAACCTATTACAACTCATTGCTTAGAGAATAAACTCTGAAGTTAAACAATGCTGTAAATGGACTATTGGTCAAAATTTAAACAGATACTCTAGACACAACCACAAGTTTGCATTGTTGCCAGAGTGATGATACACAGAACAACCTAAGCCCACTCTCAGCAATGATTAGACTTAGTGCGGTAGAATGCGTAGTTCAGCTGCCTGATGTCAATTTTGTCCAAGCTTTCCATGTTCCATTAACATTTAGGGATGAGCTTTATTTTTGTAGTAGGCACATAGCATTACCTGCAGTGAACTGGGGGAAAGGTAAAACAGTGTTATGACTGTGATCACTTTATAGGGCTGTTACACTCATCCTAATTGTTGAGTAGAACTGTTCAATGGGATAAACTATTTATTCCCTAAACCCTTACTGTATATGTGTTTATGGAATAGGAATTCTTTCCTGTTTATGGAGGGGTCTGCCTACAGCTGTAGTCTGATCCCCTAAACAGTCCATTCAAAGAAACTTTAAAGGGGAGTATTTTTTAAAATTAATGAATAATTTTAATGTGTTTTCTATATAATACATTAAAGAGTTACTTCAACCTCTATGACCACTTGTGCACTTAGAAGTGGTCATGGAGCAAGACATTTGTATACGCAATGATTCTGCTTGATATCTGCAATTATGTGTTAGTTTTACTCCAGCACCCATGACTTGGCAGACCAGAACTCTGTTTCATGATGCCTGTGCAAAAATGATGTCTGTTGTCAGCATGCATAGTGCGCTGGCGACAGACAGTTAATGTCTACCTTTACAAGAAGCACTGGGAGTAAGCCTACAATGAGAAGCCTAGATCTTCCATCCTCCCACCCTTGATGCGCTCACCAACGCCATACATTGTTATAGTTTTTTTTATTTAATTTTTTTGTTCAAATACCCTCACTTCCTCTCTTGTCCACCTCTCTCTGCCTTCCTCTCTCCCCTTTCCTCCGCTTCCTGGCTTAGATTGTTTGCACATATACTAGAAGTCTGGAAATTGCCCAATAAATGCTGCTCTATGATGGGGCATGGAAGAATATCTAATGGCACTGATTTATCAGTAAGTTTTATCATATTTTGCAGCTTGTTGACTTAAATATTGTAGGTGGAAACAATACTAGTACACAATAGGGCATTAAAAAGTAACTATAGTTATAAAAAAAGAAAAGGCTGGAATAACCCTTTAAAATATAGCTGGTAATATAAACCCAGTCGTTTCCCTTTAACTGCTCTGCGTACCGAAGGCTTCTTTCAGTATTTAAACTGTGAAGCATATCAATCAGCCCAAAAGATTGAGCATGCTTCCATCATTTATCACCTCTAAGGTGCTTCAAATAAAAACTTATATGACATGTCATACATCAAATGTTGTGTACATGCCCTGTCACATTTGACAAATAGTTTATGGGGGAAATACAATGGAAAGTCAAAGTGTGCCTTAAAGCATAGTTAGTTAAATCACTGTTATTAATTTACAAAATATTTTTAAGATGGCAGAAAAGTTAATAATCTACTTCATCATTTGTGTGATTGTGTAGTGTCTTACCTGGAGCTTGTAAGAGTTTCTTAAGAAGTAATTTTCATGATTAGAAGTCCTGCTTGCTTTAATCCTGGGGTTTTAAAATATACTTCATTATGGCTTAATTCAAATGTTTTCAACACTTAACAAAATACATTTCTACTTTGATCTAAAGGGGGTTTTAAGAATATACACAACTCTGTAACTTACATTGCTGTGTATATGTTTGACAAAGACATCACTGAAGGTCAAAACATAGCTTGCTTGTCTGTTGTGAGGATTCTAATAATTTTCTTTCTTCCTTTTTCCTTTCTTTCTTTCTATCTTTCTTTCTTTCTTTCTTTCTTTCTTTCTTTCTATCTTTCTTTCTTTCTATCTTTCTATCTTTCTTCCTTTCTTTCTTTCTTTTTTCTTTCTTTCTTTCTTTCTTTCTTTCTTTCTTTCTATCTTTCTTTCTTTCTCCATTGTGTTAAAGTGCCTGCGTTCTGTGCTAATAAAAATTCAGGATAAATCATGAAGATCAATTGTAAGCTGCTGCAGAAAAGTCTGTAAATCAGAGTAAAGGTTAAAAGTGACAAAACTCCATCAGATATGCTGAGGGAAGGATACTTTCAATTACTACTTGCTGTCAACACCTCTAACAGACATTGAAGAGGAGAATGCAGACATCTTGCCTTTAATCAGTGTAGGGTGATATTAGCTTGACGACGCTAGTGATTAATGAAAGAAATGGACCATAAACCATTGTGTGAACCCATATTTCCAGATCTAAGCATGTTTATTAGATGGCTACCAATGGTCACTCTTGTCACTTAGCTTTAATACATTGTTTCAGTTTAATCTCTGTGTCCAGAAGATTGGCACTTTAGCCACTTGAACAATGTATTTAAGGATATCAATAGTTTGTTGCTGAATCAACAACTTCATGTCTACAGAATGAAATGCATACATAGATAACTTCTAAATATTACATATATTTTTAGTACACCAGTTTCTATTTTGCTGTTGTTCATTTCTTAAAGTTATTCTTGTAACTTTTCTTTCAGACTTTTTAATCACGACTTCAAATTCTTCTCCTGGCTCTGCTTGCAGGCAAACCTGTATAATGAATCCTACCAGTGTTACTTATATCACAGACCTGAGCAAGTGAGTTTATTGCCCAATTGATAAAGTGGACTGACCCACTGCCAGACTTAAAGACTTGGGATTGTTATAAAAGCCCTGGCTCACATCTCACCTATGGCCAACAAAATATTCCTCAATGCCATTCGCCTCCTGTGATCTTTTATAGCTTTCTTAAATTCTTCCATGTCAAATGCTTTGATATTTCTTATTTATATTTTACATTGCTAGTAACATCTGATATGAGGTGTAAGAATTAGACAACAAGACAGGGAAACAGCACTGGGCTAACTGCATATAACAACCACTAAAAGATCCTAACAAGGAGATAAATCTGAGCTAGAGACAAAAAATGTCATCGATCAACCTCTTTGTCAAAGAGATAAAGGTAATTAAGATAAAGATATGTTTAACGCTAAATGCATCTGAAAATCATATCTAGACTGTATATACATTTAGGAAATTGGCGAGCCTATAAGCTTCTAATATTTTTTTAAAACCAAACATGAAAATTTATAAAATATATAAAAATTAAGGAACATAGCGAACAATATGCAAATGTATTTATGAAGATGTTGATGGCTACTTTATTATTATTTCATTATTTATATAGCGCAAGCAAATTCCGTAGCGCTCTAAATGAGCTTACATGCTAGAGGGAGTGGGGTATAGTGACACAAAGGGTATAAGTAGGGGTTATGAAATAGGTTGCTAGAAAAGTAATCACTGAGAACTTTAAAGTGGTCATGGTGGTTGTAGTATGTAAGAGCAGTCTTTCCACTTGAAACACTGTACATACTGAGCAATCTGCACTTCTGTAGTAGTTACATCCATGGCACACATGACACAGGCTTTCCAATGTTAATTTTGTGTACACTTAAGTCTGTCTTCAGTACACACTGGGTGCTGTTGGCAGGTGTAATCAGCTTTTCCCTTGCAGACATATGCAGACATATTGATGTCCTCCTCCCTTCCATTATTAATGCAGCCTTCCACGTTTTCCCACCTACCCCGTTTCCCCACCTTACTGCATTACAGTTTACATTTTTTTAATTCCCCCACATGTCCACGGCCCACTCTCTCCTTCTCCTTGCCTGCCCAGAACATGAACATGTCCTCTGAGTCTTCCAAAAGGTCCACTCACTAGCTTTTCTATGATAAGCCTGTGATTGGACCATGTAACAGCAGGTGTGACATCATGAGGGGGCGTGGAGCTTTGCCCGATATATTTTAAATATGTTTAAAATATTTTTTTTACAGCATTTAACTGGGGGTTACTGGAAGCCTTTAAGGATGTTATTGCACCTTTTCCAAGCAACCAAAAGGAAATTGCTATTATTTGTCAAATTAAAACATATCTATGGTATGCACAGCAGGGATTTACATTTTCAAGATTTCAATTGTTGTTGACATTAAAGTGGTTAAACAAACATTAGCCTGATATATAAATGTGAACAGAAATATAGTGCTAACTGTATTTTGTACTGTGAATCTCAAAGGTTAGAAAAATATCTTAGTGACTGTTAGGTCTGAGTATATAATATATCTATTTTTAACTTGCACATTGGTGTATTAAAATTCAATTATTTATTTTTCCAAGCAGCAATGTTCTTAGTGTTGTCATCAAGCTTATTCACTAAATTGTGAATTTAAAGTGCATTTCACATTGTAGGCCAAAATACCTAAACTGGAATCGTAGCTGACGAGAAGAATTTTACAGGGTCTTGTCGCCTAAAACCTGAAATTCACTTTAAATTTACTTTAAATTCACAACGCCTCACACTTTAGTGAAAAACTTTGAATTTTTCATGTACATATTTATTCTGTATTAATTTTCATAATTAAAAAAAAATATATTTTATTTATTCACAGAAGATAGTACAGAGATAATCAAAATGTGCAATACAGCAGTGAATATATAACAAAAATGTTGTATAGATAGCATTAGAGAAGTACCAATCTTTGGTAACATTTTTTGAGACAGCCTACAAATGACTAAGCACACGTAAAAACACATTAAGGAATTAAAAGAAAAAGGAAGAGAGTCAAGAAGAAAGTGGGGATTTAAACAATGCCCTCCTTGAGGCAAGAATAAAATAACCCTTCCAAGGAAAGAGAATATGATTAGAGTCCCAGGATCTTTCCCCCTGACTGCCAGACCTTCCAAAATGATGTCATGGTGTTTCTGACTTGAGATGATGTCATGCTGTTTCTAACTTGAGATGATGTCCATGAATGATCAGAATGAGTGATATTTTCTGCTCAGTAGAAAACCCAGGGTATATTTTCAAAGGACCGCTACATTGGATAAACCCGGCCCTCAATTCCTGACTGTATATCTAGATATGCATTCCCAAGGTTTATTTGCAAAGGAACTCTGCATTGGTACTTTTTCCTCTGTTATTTTTTAATTTTTTTTTTTTTTTAAGTTTCAATTTTTTAACTTAACAAAAACATGTAAAATTCTGAAAAAGTTTTAGATAAATAGAATGGAATTTATTTTTTAATGAAATTAATCAAATTAAAGGATCACTTTAAGCACCACAGACCATTTTAGTGGATATAGAAAGTCTCCAACAAGTCTTGTGTAATTTAAAGGGACAATACCGTCACCAGAAAAACTACAGTTTAATGTAGTTGTTCTGGTGAGTATAGTCAGTCCCTGCACTCTCAGATAATCATATCAGTCCATGCGGTAGTAATTAGGCTATAGTTTTTGTCAAAACTTTTAAAAATAGCTTGACACTAATCATTGAGGCAGTGCCTGTAATCTCTTCGTAACATAAGCTTTAAAATGAGCAGCAGTGCTTAGAAAGTCCATTCAATAAATGCAAAAGGGTTATATATATATAATAAATTTGTAATATAGAGTTCCACAAATGAAGTAATCACCATGTAAACACCTTGCTGAATGATCTACCTTGCCCAATACTTGCATTACTTTTCTCCACCGATCCAGTTTCGTATCCCTGTGTGTTTTTGTTTGGCAATAGCTTATAATGTGAAGGACAAGGCATAATTCTCAAAGTTTCTTAAAAATGTGAAGAACCCACAAACTGCTTTGATCTTGCTAAAGGTGATGTCTAAATCAGATTAGTTAAACCTCGCCTACTTGGCTGTCAGACTGAATATTCACTTTTTCAAAGCAAATCATGGTTGAGAGGGTACCCAACACTCCCAAACCTTACTTTACTGCCTGACTGAACTTGCATGTTACATTAGTTAGAACCTTCAGTACTTCACTGACCAGAGGGTAAATAGATCATGTCACCTTTAATAGCCTCTAAGAATAAATAGACCATGTTAACCTAGCAACTTGTGCTATGTGACCCAGAAAAGATGCATGAAAACACTTTTTTTCATTTTACTGATGGAACCCTTGAAAAATAATAATTTAAGTTTTGTAATGTGACATTTTAATATAGGAAACACAATTGTGGGACGAATAGCATGATATAAGGTGACAACGCAAATTAATGTATTGTATCATGTTTAGTAAGCAGTCTTTAGAGAGAAAAATGTAGGAAATTGTAAAAACACAGCATTTTAAAGAGAACACACAGGGTTCATGTACAATACTGAATATGCATATCTTTTATTTAAAGAGAATGTCGCTTCCCCCTTCATCTTGAATGGTTAATAGCACGTTCAGGCTGTGGTTGCCTATTTTGTCATTCCTTATCTTGCTTTCATTGATACTAAGCTACAAATTTGCAAAAATATAACTTATCATAGGGAAAGCTCTGATCACGTATTCACTTTGTTTTAAAAACATGACAATGGGTAGGGAGGCACGTTTTAGTAATATAATCCACTAAATTTGATACAGGATAAACATTTCATATTATCATATAATCAGTGGTTCAAAATTTTAAATCTATAGATAATCCACTATTCAGGACTAAAAGTTGCTGTCCACATAAAACATAAAGTGTCACTGTCACTGTTTGCATATGTGCATGAATGCAGGGTGTAGATCTGTGAAAGATGAGTAAATGCAGGGTGTATATGTATGAAAAGTAAGTGAATGTATTTGTGGGGAAGGTTAATGAATGGTAGTGAATTGTTGTTTGTGTAGATTATCACTGAGTATAATGATTACTGATTGTGTATGTAGTAAGTATTGTCTTCCCATATTACTGGTCCTCCACCTCCAAATGGCAAGTGACAGGTTCACTTTTATCTAAAGCTCCTTTTCTCTAAATAAAATGTCCTCCTTTCTTCTGTCCACTTCCTCCTAAGTTACTGCTCTCATCACCCATGTCAACATCCCATTCCTCCTCCCCTGATTCACAGGCACTTTCCCCATTCCTTTAATTTCATATTTTGTATGTTTTTACCAGTGGGTGTGGGCTCAGCCATATGTTTATGTGAGCTACATGGTACTGAGTTTCTCTTACAGAGTTTCAGTTAGAGATGCCAGATGTGACATCATGTATCACTGCAACAGAATCCACAGTGTAGTTGTGATTGTTTGCAATATATGAAGGCCGCTTTGGATATAGGGCCTGGGCTCATTGGGCACCCTGATGGACCAAGCCCCTTACAAGTGCAAGGGTTAAACTCCCTGATGACAGCCCTGCGTGGTACAACTAGCAAATTGCTGCGGCACATGGGTAGCAGAGCACTGATTTAGGTTATAACATCATTGTTAGTATCTACATTGATGAAGCCCATGTATTTGTTTTTTTTCTTATTCTTCTTCATTGCTGTCCTTCTTCATTCGACTTTCCTGTCTAATTATATGCTTCAATTCTATGAGATTTATTTTGTTCATCAATGCTTCCAGTAAAGTCTCTAGTTCATTTGTTGAAAAATAGAAAAGCTTGCTTTTGTAATAGTTCACTAAACTCAGTATTGTACTCCAAGATTTATGAAGGACCTAGCCTGCATCACTCAAGAATGTTTTCTGAATACAATTTATCTTTTGAGATAATTTGTATTTATTGTGTATAACAACTTAATTTAGCAGGCATGTGATTTGTATTTTTTGTCTACAGATATTGTGCTCTCTGTCAAATACAAACACAAAAGAGAACAATCATGAAGCAAGGTATGGCCTCAAACATGTCTGAGTCATAACAGCTTATGAGACATCTTCAGGTCATATGGTTATCACTTGATATATTACTGTTAAGCCAGATTTTGTTTGTCTTTTTTAGCAATTCTGATCCATGGAAATAAAGTCAACTAAATCTGTGAGGTATTGATTTGTGAATCAAGGCATTTATTGATTTATGAATATGAGCAAAATTCAAATGATATTCCGAAAGCAATGTTTTATGTCTTGCTGGTGCATAAATATTGATTGGACTCACAAAATACATTTGTGCGAATAATTTGCACATCTTCATTTTCAAATATACAAACAATAGATACCTTTAGTTCTCTTGCTTGAGCATTCTTCAGTCTCTCTATCCGACTTTGGAAAAGACATCCTTAAAATGGATATTCCATTCAATAGCAATGAATCATTCCTTGCCAATAAGCATATCAATAGCTACATTGTTGATTCATGGAGGTGTGCTAGTGAGCTAACATACTTATGTTTCTGAATTAGTTTTTCATCGGACAGCCCGGATTCTTTAATACTCAGACCTTTATATGCAGGAGCTGTCATCTAAACCTTGTCACTTCTTGACTATTAAGCAATTTTTCACCAGACTGCAGCAGGACTGATTATATATATAGAACAATTGGGCTTGCTATTTATAGCTGATACATACAATTACATAGTGCTAAAAAGAAAGGATTAAGAAACCACTTAGAAATTTACACATAGAACAGTAAAACATCTAGCATAACCTGCATATAGATAGGTTTTTTTTTGTGTTACATCAAGGTCAGTAATGTGTAATGGGGTAATGTTCTCTGAGTTGCGTGTTAGGCTGCTTAATTTTTTTTTACCTATATTTAATATTTTTCATAAGCTTTTCATATGATTTAATTGTTTAAAAATGTTTTGATTTTTTATATATATATATATATATATATAATATATTTTTAATATTTTAATATTTAAAAATATATATTTTAAAAGCTCATCCAAAAATATTAAATCATTCGTAAAGCTTGTCCTAAAATGTTAAATCGATGCCTTAACTAGTGTTCCAAAATATGATCTCACATGTGTATGGGCTTTTACACTTCGGAGAGCAATATTTTAGAACCTGTGGCACATTTTATAACATATTCTAACAGACAAAAAAAAAAAACACACGTGTAAGATTTTTTACAGATTTTGTGGGATTTTAAGTAGTTGGGGGTTTTTTTTCCAACAGAAAAGTAACATTTTCACACAGGCACAGGACCTAATGTGCTCCTGGGCACACCTAAATGCTAATGTTTCATTTCAGCACTATATATGCTGATTAATTCACGTGTATTTAGAGTGATGGGGTTAAACTGACCAGACACGGCACCCAGACCACTTCAGATGAAGTGGTTTGGGTGTCTATAGTTTCCCCTTTAAGCATGCTTTGCATTGTTTTCCTCCCATGCAATGATAACTTTTTTTACTGCTTGAATATTAAGGTTAATTAGATACTATCTGGGTTATTCTCTAAAGTGAGAATTCAAGGTGATTGAATTCGAAGTGAATTTCAAATTTAAGATAAAAATAGCAAACTAGAAGAATTTTCTAAGCCAGCTATGCTTTCAGCTCCGATAGTCTTCCCTTAAAAGTGATATTCACTTTGAATTCTCATGTTAGTAACTAACCCTGTAAGAACGCGATAATTTGTTTCTAAACTGTTTGCTCTTTATTTTTATTTGTATTTTGTACTTACTTTATTATTCTGCTTAAAGGACCGGTGCTCACACATAAAGGTGAAGTGCTTTTTGGGTGAGAATTATTCACTAATAATGGCAATTAATAAAAGTGTCGATCTCTATCAGAAAACACTTTTATAAATTATTAATGAAACACAATGTTTGACTGACAGCCAGGCTTTTTTTTCCTACTACTAGAGAACTACTAGAGCACACGTGCACCCCCCCCCCCCAGCTTGCCTCAGACCTCCAGACCTCAGATCACTATGCTGCTGGTGCACGTGTGCATACAAGCCATTGTGCGCAGACAAAACAGACAGGTGCGCATGAGCAAATGCACAAGTGCATGGACTCTCAATGAAAGTCTCTACCAGCAAAAAAGGAGAGGGCTTGCAAAGGCTGCAGTTCATAAGAATTAATTGGGAGTGTATCTATTAAACAGTAATTTCAATTATATTTCTTATATGGACAGTGGAGGGTCCCTTTAAATATGAATTATGGGGATTTTACAAATTAAATTTAAAAATGTAACCCAATATGTTCCATATTACAGATTTTAATTTTTTTTTACAATTGATTTAACCAAATCTGATTCATTTCTTTATCTGTTACAGTACATTCTATGATAATGTTAAAACGTTAGGGTTACTTTCCAGAGGTCGACAATTTGCATTATGGCGACAAAAGCTATAATGATTAATTCATAATATTATAACTACTTTTTCTGTACGTGTGCACCAATTGGTATATTTTACTAAATTCATGAACGCTTGTATAATAACAAGGTTAACTCTGTGATGTGTTTCATTGTTTTTATGTATGAAAGGATACATTGTTTTATTATATACAGTAGATGTGTTGCAATATTTTATCTTAGCATTTACTTTACATATTTTATTTATTATGCAGATTGAATGGTTTCCATATCACAGTTCATTATGTTTAACACAAGTAGCCCCCACTGCCAGCAGCATGTGTATTGTAATATTCACTGCACTTCAAATGCTAAACTCAACATTAGATGCCAACGCTATTATTTTTAGCACTAATGTTGCATATGTATAACCCCCTTCTCACTGTTTATCAGCATACGGATGTTATAATATTTAATGCTCATCTCAGTTTGACATTTTCAGATTTTCTACCTCTTTCATAGTCTTTGTTTGGTTTATAGTGTATTATATATCATCTTTATGCAAAATAAATAGTGTAATATTTTAGAGTTAAATATTTATCTACTGAGCAAAGTTAAAAGGAAAAGTAAGGAATAAAAACTACACCCTATTGTAAATGCATAAAAAAATTATGCGAATACATAAAAAAACAGCAACAAATTTGAACACCCTGAACGTTTCGCTCTCTGTTTAGTGTGTTTGCTTGCAGTTTCAGACTCCCCCCACCAGGAAGAGACCCTTATCACATAAATCTCTGCAAGTTGTGGTGTGGAGTTTGTACACACAAAATATCAGCAAATTTAGCACAGTAAACTATGATCATGTGCTATATCACAATGAGATTACCTGGAAGAGTTTTCAAAATAAAGTTACTGGTAACAAATTGCTGTGCATATTAGCATGTACAGGTATAAAACATAATGTCAATGTGAGCAACACTTAATTAATTATAGACTAATAGAGGTTTTTTTAAAACATAACAGTCTGGTCTTCCTAGACCTTACTTGGAAGTGGAGTATTATACACACTTGACCAATGATAAGTCCACAGATCTGTTAACATAACTGTTTACTGAAAAGGAGCATCTTTTGTGACAAGGTTGTGGTAATGGTATACACTATACGTAAACATATTTTGATAGTACACTATATGGCCAAAAGTATGTGAATTCCTGACCATCACACATGCATATTGGGCATCCTATTTCAAAACCATGGACATATATAAAATATGGATTTGCCCTCCTCACCCCTTCTTTTTTAGCTTTAATAAAACACCTTCTCTTTTGGGAAGGATGTTCAAAGAGGTGGAGGCTGGACTGCAGGCCGCTTACGTTCCTCCACACTAAGCTTATCAAAACATTTCTTCATTAATTTCAAGGGCACAGTCACAATTGCCACAAACTTTGATACTAAGTATCTTGTGTCCTGTAGCATGAAGATGACCCTCCTCTGGAACTAAGAGGTCTAGCCCAAGCACTGAAAAATAGTCCCAGACCATTATGCCTCCTCCACCATGATTCACATTAACCACTATGCATAGCACGTAATGTTCTCCTGTCATCTGCCACACTCATGTTCTTCCAGATAGTGAAGTGTTATTCATCACTTCAGAGAATATATTTCCACTGTTCTAGAGGCCAGTGTCAATGTTCTTTACAGCACTCTAGTCAATTGCTTGAGGCATGTTTACAGCTATAAAAACATAGAACCCAATAAGTAAAGTTCCTGATACATTCCTGTGCTGATGTTGCTTGCATAGGCAGTTTAGATCTCTGCAGTGAGTGATGTGACAGACGACAGTTGAATCTTATGCGCTACACACTTCAGGACTTTACACACCTGCTCTGCGAGTGTGCGCATGGTCTAACACTCTATTTAAAAATAGGTGAGGCTGAAACACCTGAACTCAATAACTAGCTGTGCCCTATGCATAGGTTTGGCCCCAAACGCTTAGCGTTTTGGCTAAAAGAAAAAAAAAAATGATAGAGCCATTAGTTGGTTGAGTAAAGTTTTATTATCTATTTTTAATTCAATTCTGGTCTATAATAAGATAATACTATTCTCCCTCTCTCTCCTCTCTATCTCCCTTTTTACTTCACTTATGTTGTCTTTCTTTCTCACTATTTTTGCCTGCTCTCATTCTCACTTCTTTCTTTCTTCCTTATATTAGCTCTGAAGCTCATTTCTCTCTCAAACTCAAACAAACATAATAACCCATCAGAGCACTAATTGAATATTTACTTAGGACAATTTATCGAAGTCTATGGTGATGCTGCAGCAAGGGAGTTGCACTGACTAATGATGTTAATGAGGATGCCCAGAACAGACACATGCAAAATTGAATTTACTTTAACCATTAATTGTGTGCGATGTTTGTAATGTTATTTTCTTGTGGGATACACAGTCATCAGTAGGAACAGAATATTAATGAAATGGCTATATCTCATTTGAAGTATTTTCTTGTTTTCCTGTGTGAATTGTGTACAATACAATACACTTATTTAATTCTGTTTTCTCAGTTATGATTTAATAACCATAGCTAATTAAAGAAATGATGGGAAAAAAAAGATTAGCAGAATGCATGTTACTGGGTTCTCCATTGTAGAGAATAAGGACCAAATATCATGTTGCTATCTTCACAGCAGCTTTAGGAAGAATATTAGTTGCTTCCTTCTTCATTAGTTGAAACATTGATGAAATTGTAACTGAGACAACCAAATGAGGATATTTGTGACAATCAAATGAGGTGAGAAATTAGGTGTTTTCTAGACTGGGGCATCCATAGTCGTACAAATTGATTTTCACATGAAAATCTGCATTTTTGCCTATTCGTACGAATACCGAATAAAGAATGGCTAGACAAATGAATTAATGAACAAACAAATGAGCGTCCAATGAAATTCTTGAATGAGCCTTTTATTTGTTCGTTCATTCGGCTTTTTGTATTGCACTGTCTGTGTAATTAAAAAAGCAGAACTAGTAACCAAATGAACGAATGGCAATATATTTATTCTTTCATTTGTTAGTTCTGTTCACTCCAATGAAATCTAATGGGAACTAACAAATGTGTACGAATGAATGTGCCTTTGGTTTATTCGTATCACCTGTTCGGCTTTTTGAATTACAGACAGGCAGTGTACTGTCTGTAAAATATATGTGTAATACGTATTGCAATGCAAACTGCCAAATGAGCAATACGAATGCACTGATGAAATAATAATGGGAGTGAGCCGAGCAACATTTGCGCACCGAACAAACAAATCATTACTGCATTCGTATCAACCATTCGGGATTTTTCAATGCATTGCTTTAGCATATGGGGATGGTAGAAACAAATTAACAAATTAACTAATTTGCCTTAATATGTGTATTCATTCATTCGGATGCCTTGTATGAAACAAAGAGATGGGGTATGGGAGTGAGATGATTTTCATTTATCCAATCAGCTCACTCCTGTAACATGATGCTGTAGGGACTTATCTAACGGTATGTGCTGTATCGTAGATGGGTTTGGGAGTGAGCTGATTTTCATTTGTCCAATCAGCTCACTCCTATGACATGATGCTGTAGGGGCTTATCCAGTGGTAAATGCTGTGTCGTAGATGGGTTTGTGAGTCAGCTGATTTTCATTTGTCTAATCAACTCACTCCTGTGACATGATGCTGTAGGGGCGTATCCAATGGTGAGTGCTATAGTGGGGATTTAAAGAATAACCAAGCAGCAATATAAAAGCAGGTAGGGGATTTTTCTCTGCCCTTCTTTGACTGAGTTTTGATGGGGAAACACTGTGCTTCTGTGCTGTGCTAGCATGTCTTAGAGCTTTTCTGTGAGTCTTGGTGTGCCTGCCATTATTCACTTGTTAAATTTGGACTATTCCTGAGAATTTTTTTTTTCATTTTAGTGCTTTCTGAGAGCTGTGCACTGCTGTGCTGCTGACTGAGTCAGTTTACCACACGAACCTTGCTAGCACTGCCAGTGCCTGCTTTCCCTGCTTGCTTACTGCCTACAGTGACCAGGTTTTACTATTTATAACAATTCAGCTTTTTTATTTAATCAAAATTAATTAGCTTAAATTGATTTAGATTTAGAGTAAAGGTAGAATCAGTCAAATACTTTAGCTTAGTAGGCCTGAGGACTTCTGCCCTAGGGGTAGACTAGTTTGTTAGCATAGAAGAAAATAAATATAGTTTAGCTGTTAAGTCTTTTTAGCAGCAAAGTCACATCAGTTGTTTTTTGTTAGACATTGATCTCACAGAGGTGCTGCTGTTGCTGCAGTGCTATTTCATTCTGAGTGCTGATAGAGAAAGTAAATTTTCTGTCAGTCTCAGCTAAGTGTGTTTGACTGGGTTTTGGTTTTTTTTAAGCGAATCTATACTCCAGTCTACATAAAGTTAGTTTAATCTGTGCTAGTAAAACTACTACTACTAGCACAGAGTCACAGTGACTGACTGATTTTTGTGTCACTCACTCAGTGACTGTGTATGCTTGCTTTGCAGGCTGTGAGTGTAAAAGTTAAGTAATATTTTTTTTATTAAGTTAATATAATTATCTTCAGTTTTAATTAAAAATTTTCATTAAATTCATATAATTAACTTTAGTTTAAAATATATAATATATGTTGTGGTACAGTTTCTTAGAACAGAACACACTAGCCAAACAGTCTATTTTTTGGTTTCAATTTTTCACCCCTTTAGGGTCTATTTTTTATTTTTTTGTGCTCACATAAGCATCAGCAGTGAAGTAAACTGTTCTGACTGCTGTTGTGAAGAAATTAATTTTCTTTCACTGATTATTAGTTCAGTTAGTGTGTTTGTTTAACAGCAATCAGTAAAGCTAACTGGTTGCTGTTTTTATTTGGTTTATTTTAGTTACTGATTACCTGTTTTACTGTCCTAAGCTAAGTGTTAAAGTAGCTGTAGTACAGCTTTCATTATTTTTAGTATTAGCAGAAGTTGTAGGTTCTTTCTAATTTAAATAATAGTAATCTAAATTCAAGTTAACCCATTTTTTAAAACACTTTCTACTAATACATTTTTTCATACTCTGTTTGCAGTAGTCGTGCAGGGAGCACTTGTTGGCAGACTGCTCATGGCAGACAGTGCAGTTTTGATTGGTTCCCAGAAAGCACTAAAGTGAAGACATCTGCCTCAGTATTAGTCTCTATTTTTTTTAAATAATTTTTTTTAACTGTGTTGATCTACATATCAGCATAGTTCAAAACTTCAAATAATACGTTTTCATAAAAAAATATAAACTTTAGTTTCAAAACACTACATTACATTATCTCTTTATTTTCTTCAATTCTTTTATTTTCTTACTATTTTAAAATTCTAAATGGATCCTCCTAAATGTTCATCCACTAGTAAAGTGAGGGAGAGTCAGTCAGCAACCACCACCACCAATCCCACCACTGCCACCACCACAACTAGTGGTAGTTTGAGTACGCAGCCTATACGTCAGCTTAAGCAGTCAAGTAGTGCCGCTATGTCAGACTAACAGCCTACGAGGCCAAAGTCTTTGTCTCGCATTTCAGGCCCGTTGGTGTAAGATCCTGGTCAAGGAAAGGCACCAATAGCAGGCAATAGTGCAGTAAGGCCCAGAACCGCAAGTCTTTTCTATGGTAAAGGGAAGCCAGCAGGGCTTTTTAGGGTGAATACTATGGCTAATACTACTACTAAAAAAACAACTAGCAGTAGGAGTAGCCCAATAAGTAAGATGAAGCATGTTTTGCGTCCAGCGTCTTCCTCTACCACAAGCAGGCCTGTGAGTCGTGTTGCTAAGAAACTTCCTTCTTGTACACAGAGGCTGTTTCCTAATCCCCCTCCCAAGACCACAACTTCCACCACCACCAGTGTAGCTACCCTTGATAAAGGCTACCAGGAGGAGCCGAAACGTTGGGGGACTGTTTGTGACTCGTGTTTCTGCCCATATAGGCTTGTGAGATTTGGTAATTATATGGTTTAGCCCTTTTTTTTGCCTATTTGGTCACTATCAGATTGTTACAATTTGTGTATGTAATATTTGCATTGTATTATAATAAATATATTTAGATAGATACTATTGTATCAGTTGGTGTGCATTCCTTTCTTTTTGAGTATTTGTTTATTGGTATTGGAGGGAGTACCTTGTTGGAGTAGCACCCATAATTGTGGTAGTAATTATATTAAGTGTCTCTCCGCATGTTACAATTTGTATGTCTACCACTGACAATGGCACATCAGCACAGGAGTGGTTGACATTGCCAATGCTACCCCCTGCTCCTAGTCCTATTATTCCTGGAGGTGATATCAGTCTTACCCCCAGCCTTGCAGGAATTGCATTTAGTCTGGCTGATGAAGAGCTTGGCTATGAGCCTGAGAGTGAGGAGAAGATAGTAGAGGCGAGTCAGAATTCTTCAGGGAGCACCTTTTTCTCCTTCTACTAGTGCACATTTTCCCCTTCCTCTCTACTTGCTGGAGATGATTTTAGAGCAGCAGAGGGCAATCCATAGTCTGGCATCAGACCAGTACATTGGTATTGGTTCTCTACTGGGTAGAGATGATAGTGATCGCTCAGCTAGTGGCAGTCCTGAAACTATTCAGGGATGCCACTGAAAATTTAAGCTTGAACACTGTCAGTCTGGGACAGATGAGCTCTGTTTTCACCAGATCCAATAGTCTAACAACTTGGAGGGAGACTCAGATCCAGAGGGTGTGTGACTGGCAGCAAAAGAGGGGAATGCTGAGTTGTTGTCCGAGAGTGTGTTCCTGAACGTTTAAATCTTTTTTTTTTTTTTACTTTGGCTTCGTTTTGACTTCCTTGTATTCTGGGATCCCTGACTTTTGGCTTTCCCTTATCATGGTGCCTCATTCTGTGTCCCATACCTCAACAAGTATTCTGACTATTCTTTGGTACGTTAAGTTTGGCCATTCTAAGGTCCGGTAAGACGTTACCTTTTAGTCCTAGGTGTGATACAGTTCTACGTGTTGGATCAATTAGCAATCTTGACAATCTCATGGAGCAGATTGCCTTTCTTACGTTCAATCTGCACAAATTGGGGTACTTTGCTCTTCACTTTGACTGTAATTGAGCTTAGGGTTTCTCAACTTTCAAATTATTCTTTCAGGGGATATGCTGGATATCATGTAGTAGTGTAAGAGAGAAATGAAAACTGTTATTTTATTTTCTCACTCTATCTATTCTCCAACCCCCCAAAAAATTACAAATAATATTCCATTCCCTTTCTCCCCTAATGACTAAAAATCTCCCTTAAAGTGGTACTGGTTTCTCCCCTCTGACAGCAGTGTGGCAATGCCTGCTACCTCTGCCAGCGCATTCAGCTAACGCTAGGGCATTGTGTTTGAGTTCTGGAGGTCCGCTCCCCATGCCAAGGACTGAAGGAGTTTGGATACTCTGCCCTGGGGATGAAACAGGTGAGTTGGTCGCCAATTGCCCACTCACTCCTCTTTACATAGCAATAGCAATCTGATATACAAATCTGATGGGTGTAGTACACATTCGTGTGGTACATCTATCAAATTTCTATACCACAGCTTTCAATGATGGGGGGTGACACATTGGGGATGGGAGGTTAACCCATCCCCAGTGTGTCACCACCCTTATTTAACACCCCATTTGCCTACACTGTGTATGCTACTACACAGTGAAAGCTGTGGTATAGAAATCTTTTAGATGTACTGCGCACATGCGTGGTACGGCTCTGGGACATGTGAGTTATAGTCCAAAACCATCCTATTGTTTTACAACTTTTACAAGTCACACCATACATGCTGTTTTCTTTTTTATTGTAGGTCTTTGATACCATTTTGTGTTATCTGAATATATCTGAACCTACAGACGTTTGTATAAGATATATAAATCATACACCTTTTTTGCACTGGATTTTTGTTTTCACTGTATTTTATTCTACTGGTATATATCGTTTTCTATCGTTACTGTGGTACTTATTAATTGGCAAACTTACTGTGATGAAAATAATAAACATCACAGTAAGTTTGCCCATTGATAAATACCTTAGTAAGTAAAAAAAAAAAACCTTAGTAAGTATGCCCATTAATAATATATACCACAGTAACTTTGCCTGTTAATAAGTATCACATTATGTTTGCTCCTTAATAAATGAGCATACTTACTGTGGTATTTGTTAACGGGCAAACATACTGTGGTGTTTATTAAATGGAAAACCTACTGAATTTATCACTGGGCTCCCGGACTTGACAGGTTAAATGGGCCAACTGACTGTGGCATGTTCTGTGGTGCAAAATGACACTGTTCTGTGTATGCATTTTATGACTCCCATGTTGAGGAGCACTGGCATGTTATATATATATATATATATATATATATATATATATATATATACACACAGTGCACCTGTCAGAATTCTTTATCTGAAGGATGTGCTGCATGCATGCGCAGTACACCCCTCAGATTCGTATATCAGATTTATATGTGTTGCGCGCATGCGCAGTGCACCAGTCAGATTTCTATATCTGAAGGATGTGCCCCTTCAGATTAAAGGCCCAGCTGATCGAGTGTCATCCGAGGCAACGCACATGCTCGCGGTGCCTCCACCAGAATTCTCTACCCGGAAGGCCTGCTAGCACGCATGCGCGCAGCTGATCTCGCATCACTGACGTAGGGGCACCGGAAGTGACGTAGGTATAGAAATCTGACAGATATAGATTTCTGATAGAACAGCAGCGTTTTGCAACATGATAGCTCCCAATTGGATTGGCTGATTTTGTCAAGGAGGCAGAGTGTGGGTGTGGGTGGAGCCAGCTGTGATGGACCTGCTCAGCTCTGCTATATGGATAAGTAATTACAGTTACATTGCTGACAGGAAAGGCTAAACTGGGTTTTCACAGTTATAGTGAAAGGAATGCATTTTTGTATTTCTGTCACTATAGTGTTCCTTTAAAGCTGAGCTGCACATGGTGTTGTTTTCCCTCTATGTGCTTAAGTGATCCACTCCTCACTTTTAAAAGACTTTAAAAGCATAGTTGCCAATGGTGGGGGTGTGCAGCAAAAGCACATGGAGGAAAAAAATAAGTTTTAATGAACATGGAATAAAGAAAATTATTTTTTAGGAATATGAGTGCACTTACCATTTCTTCACCACGTACTCAGTGCGGTTGTTCCCACCAACAACGTTCACCTCTGCCACAGTCTTCCTCCACAGATTATTCTTCTTTGAATGAGAAGTGTTTTGGCTGCTCCCCCAGAAAGACATTGGTAGTACTGGCACAACTTGGTGACCAGTACTTCATTCTCGTCTGCAAGTTCTCTGCGTACTTTTTTTTTCTCCCAGGACCTGCAGCCTTTAAGATCCTGGGCTGCCTCTGCTTTCCTTTGCTTCTCCCACTTGCTCCACTATATCCATACCTAGATCAGTTGAGGAGCTGGAGGAAGACATGGCCACTTCTGGCAGTTTTAGGCTGGCTGTAAGTGAAGCGTGTCAGTGCCTAAGATGGCTGACAGGGCGGTGGGCTGGCTGAGCTCTAAAATGGCTGAATGCTGGCCTATAGAATATCTGGATAGATTTTGCACTAAAGGATTGCCTTGGGTTGATACTTTTTTTTGTTTACAGTTTTGTCTGGCAGTATGTAAAGGCCTATTTAATTGGATACTTTCCCACTACCTTCTAAAATGGTATTGTGTTGCCAGTTCCCACCTGTCAGTTAAGCATGATGATTCACGAGCCCAAGAGACTAAGCAAAAAACAATGCATTGCATTTGCAATGCAATTCAGCATATTAATGCCTATAGTGAGTGTTCAGGAGTTTACTAATGGTGCCAATACATTTTCATGTGATTGATAGCGTTCGGGCATTTGGTGGTTCGGGAGTTATTTTGGGAGTTTTAGGCGTAAATTCAGGGAAATACAACATTGTTCAATTTCATGTTGTGAGATCAATAGATGAAATTTGGAACAAATGGTTTTACTTCGTTCACTTCAGGCTATTCGGTATTTAGGGATTAGGGAACTGATTTTTATGATATATTCATTTGGTTCAATTAAATCGCGCTGAATGACTGAATGCATTTATCCAACACAAAAAAAAAAACCTAACTATTTTTGTATGAAAACGAATGGAGGAATGTCCGAATTTCGGTTGTGACGAAACAAATTTCTTTTTCGTACAAATGCATTTGTACGAAACGAAAATTTTTGAAGTGCCCAAGCCTACTGTTTTCTGTGTGTGATCAAGATTATTACATTCTGTGCTGAGTTGTTATTGTGTGTCAGTAACTGCACCTAAATATCACTGGGACTCTAAAACATGGATTTCAGTCAACCTTTTATTCACCTTCAAGCATATATCTGCTTCACCAGATGATTCCTCGGTAACTACTCAAAAATAGTTTCTAGCGGTCACATAGAGGCCTTCAATAGAAATGTGAGCATCAGAACTGGAAGCACAGAGCAATGAAAAAACGTTCCCTGGTCTGATAAATCATGTATTCTTTTAGATCAGGTGGATGGCCGGGTGTTTGCGCATCCTTTAACTTTAAAGATGGCACCAGGATGCACTATGGGAGGAAAATTAGCTGGTGGAGGCAGTGTTATGCTTTTGACAATGTTCTGATGGGAAGCCTTGGGTACTGGAATTCATGTGAATGGTACTTTGACACGTACACCCTACCTAGAGATTGTTGCAGACCCTGTACACCCTTTATGACACTGGTGTTCAGGAATGGTTTGAGGAACATCACAAAGATTTCAAGGTTTTGCCTTGGCTTCCAAATTCACCAGATTTTAATCCAATTAAGCATATGTGGTATGTGCTGGAACAATAAATCCAATCCATTGAGGTTACACCTTGCAACTTGCAGGACTTAAAGGTTATGCTGCTAATGTCTTGGTGCCAGTTGCCACAGGACAAGTTCAGAGGTCTTGTCGATTTAATGCCTTGCTGCATCATAACCATTTTGGCAGCACGAGAGGCACTGACTTTTTTTAGGCAGGTGGATTTAATGTTGTACCTGCTTAGTGTACATTGCATTCCAATTTACTCTATTAGAGTGCCCTCCTGTCTAATTGTTATTTGTATATGTTAAGGTAGACCCCACACTTGGTCATGCTAGGTGTGGGGGTTTATACTTAAAATTGGCTTTTTTAATTTCTTGGAAAATATCTACGATATATATTGATTAATGTTTGCTGTTGAACAGTTCTAAGAAGCCTTCTTTAACAATAGAAGTAGTCATACATTGTCTATTAAACATCATTTTACTGTCAAAATACCCTGATGAAGCAAAAATAAATTCTCAATAAAATACAATAACTTGTGCCTGCATCAATTTTCTTTGATGACTATTAAGCTTGAAATGTCAATTAAAAAGGGGCTTACTGTAACTCTTCTAACAAAATAAAGAAACCTCTTCATGCATTTATAGTTAAGCTTAAGCTGCCAGGTACACTAAAAAAAAATATTCCTAGAGTTGGCTCCCAGATATCATAAACATTTACATACATCTATCTATATATATATATATATATATATATATATATATATATATATATATATATATATATATAATATACCAATTGCACGCTCCCTCAAAACTTGCAACATATGTGGCATTGTGCTGTGTGATAAAACTGCACATTTTAGAGTGGCCTTTTATTGTGGCCAGCCTAAGGCACACCTGTGCAATAATCATGCTGTCTAATCAGCAACTTGAAATACCACACCTGTGAGGTGGATGGATTATCTCGGCAAAGGAGAAGTGATCACCAACACAGATTTAGACAGATTTGGGAACAATATTTGAGACAAATGGGCTTTTTGTGTATATAGAAAAAGTCTTAGATCTTTGAGTTCAGCACATGAAAAACGGGGGCAAAAACAAAAGTGTTGTGTTTATAATTTTGTTCAATGTGTATATATATTATAATCAGATAGTGATAGCTATCTAGGTTAAAGAGACACTAAAATCCATTGCGTTCACACTTTAAAAAATGGCCATTAAAGTGAGGTAAACCTCTCAGGTGAGTCCCCCACTAACAATTCACCTTGTTACTTTCAGCCAAAAGACATAATCTCTTACTAATCCTTAACTAGTAATCCTTAAAAGCAGCACTGTAGCTTGACTGTGTCATACAAAAGCAAATACAAACACATTAAAGGAACACTATAGTGTTAGTAATAAAAATGTGTATTCCTAACGCTGTAGTACCGTGGTCCTCAAGCTTTAACTTACCTTGTTTTCCATGCTGCATCGCTATCCTTGTGGTTGGTCCCACCTCCTTGACTGAGCTCATTGAGCATGAAGATACAATAAAGGGGGTAAGACAATTACTAAAGGGGATAAAAAACAAAAGGCGGTTTAAGAGGCACACAGGTGAAAATTATTTTTTTTTTTTTTGTGGGGGGGGTGCTAAAATCATCTTCACCTGTGTACCCAAAAATCCTTAAACTGGCCCTGCTTACAGACACTAATTAGAACAGGATCCTGCTTATCCATTTGTAAATGCTTATGACAATTACCAAGCATTTATGTATGGCTAAACCATATTTCATGAGTATAATATTGAGATTCACAATCAGATTTTAATATAAATATTCGTATGAATATGTGTGTAATTTGTATTCAATTGTCTTTGGTTTTACTTAAGAATAATTATTTATTTGCATTTCACATCTAGAATTCTAAAATACCCATGTTGTAACACATTGTGCAGTGTATTCACAAATTTGTCAAAGTTATTAGTTTGGTCTCGTTTTTCTTTGACCTTGTAATCAAAAAATCATTGAAAGGATTTTCTCGAATTTCACTGGTTGTCAACTTCCCACATAGTATTAACTGATTAATTCCACAGTAATCCTCCAGGTTCCAACAGGAATACCAATTGGCTTTTGGACATGATTCATTACAAAATACACATTTACGTGACACTCGTAGAAACACCCTTCTTGCATAAAGTTGTTTTCATAAACAAGTCAATTCCAGTGTGTTTTCTGCAATACAATATGAAACAGTTGTCCATAGATAAAACCAGCATCTGCCTGCAACCGTTCCTTTCCTTGTGCATTCGTTTTCATTTGTAAAATGAAATACAGTACTGCCAACATTCAGTCATGTGCGACGCAAAAAGCAATTCACCATATAGCAGGTGATTTTGAACATCACTGTGAGCACAAAGTGTTTTGGGTGAGTAGATGTCAATTCACACATTAATACATTTATTTCTTGCCTTTCATTTCTGCTCATGAGGTACTCTTAGGCTCATTAAGCTAAGAAATTGGTGTACATGCTTGTAATGTATTTCCCAGTGTTACACAGTCAAGGTCTTTAAGGAAATAAATATGTACTGCATGTCGCGGAAGCAAAATCGTCATTCATTTATTATATCTAAGAGAATTATCACAGTCTCTCTCAGATCTGAGTCAGATGCAATATATTTATTTATTTTTTCCGAAAAAAATCATTTCCGATCAGGTTTCTTGATTGTGGAGCATTGCTGAATTGTAGCCGACACATTTTTATTTTTAACTGCCTGAAGATAGAGCTAAGGGTTAAGTAAATTGGCTTGCCTTAGAATTCTTGCAGCCTTTTTGAAAGATAAATCGAACAGGCACCCCACTGCTAAGATATTGAAGTATGCAACTTTAGGAATTATGATGAGGTAAGCAGGACTACAAGAATAATAATGAATAGGACCTGTTTACCTGTATAGAATAACAGTTCACGGTTGAATAATCCATAAAAACAAAAAAAAGAAAAAACAGCATTTAATCAAATAAAAGATTTTTTTTTTTCTTGTGAGTTGAAATGTAATCTAGTTCCACATGAAATGCATGCTGAAAAAAATATATATTTTAGAAGTGTTTACAAATTTTTTAAGCAATTCAACATTGCAACTTATATTCATGGATTAGACATGTACTTAAAAAGTTCATTGACAACATTTTTCTTCCGTAAGGTTACATTCTCCGATCCATGTCAATCATTGTTGCAAACTCCCCCTTTTGCACCTGGTAAACAGCATAGTCCTTGCATAGAGAGTAGTGGAGAAATTAAATATTGTTTCTATTTATCCTCCTCATTTGCAGTATTTGCCTGTATTACGATTAAGATGTAATTTGCTAAATCTTTAATATATATTTATTAGAAAATTGAGCATCTAATGAAAAATGGTCAATGCAAACTATAGTTGAATGTCAGTTATGTATTCAATGGCATGCATTCCAAAGAAATAAGAGTCCCTATTTAAGTATGTTCTTTTATATAAATGTCAGCATTACAAACTGTGATTCCCATCTGACAAACAACTAGAATGATCAAATCCGTTTACAGACAGATATGTATCTCTAAGGTAAGGCTTCAACAAAATGTGATGGTTATAAGCTGCCAATGAAGGCTAAGAAACAAATAGGTGTGCCTTAGAAAATAATCACCAATGCATCAAAAATTTTGAAACCACTGATTCCAACCAGAGATTCCAAATATTATACTGAAATCAAATCACATAAACTTTTAGAAAAATTGACCAGGAAAACATATGTGTATGTGTATTTTAAATATAATAACATTTTAAATGTCATCCTTTATGCACAACATTTAAAAAATAGCTAAACATGTCAATTAGCACCTACTCAGAATGAGAAAATTACAAACTACATTTACATGTTAATGAATATGCTGATCCATTTTTCATAGCGTGCATTAACTAAATCAAACGTTTAAATCCATACATTCGAGGTAAGTCAATCTTCATTGCATTTCATGATAAATTACATGGCGATACATATATTTTCTTCCTCTGGTAGCAAGATAAGGTTAAAGGTTTGCAATGATGTCAGCAATTGAAATATCAGAGCAATTTCTATAAACTCTGTTATGCAGAATCTGTACACGATGCACTATTATGTTTTGCCTTAAGAGATCAACATTATAATTTTAACATTAGAGGTGACCCAAGGAAGGGTGCCAGTTCTCCGGTGGTAGAGTTTGATGATTACCATAAAGTTAAAGCACTGCATTTCTTTTGGAGAATTTTTAAGATCAGTTATTGCTATATTTAGAGTTTAGTTATTTCCATTTTATTTGTTGATTTAAACCTCCCGAGTACAATAAAGACAAAGTGCAAAATAAAAGGGCATGCAAGAGACCTCAATGTTTAGCTGTACGCCAAGCACATATGCAGTAAATGTAATCTCCAATGATATTTGGAATGCAATGAGTGTGCCAAGGCTTGGTATTACACAGAATGATTACCAAGAAATCAGGATGCTGTATGCCACAGATCACTTCTAAGCTACTTGTTAGACATGCAAGTTTTATATTTCAATACATTCATTCTTCTTACAGTCCTTCAACCTCTTCCAGAGACCTAACTGTGCTCCTTGTATCCTAATCTATTCATGTTGTCCACAATGAGTGAACAGGAAAATAAATTTGTTACACTGTATGCATTGTAATGATTCTGGATATTGTTAACTATTTCTAAAAAGCCCAGTACGATTCTGATGTTCGAAAAAGCTTCCCGACGTGAACTCAAGAGACAATAAGAACACACCCGATGATCACTGTAAACATTTTTTAACGTATTTCTAGTATTTTGTGCTGGTAAGGGTAAAAGTAGATCTGTATGTTACCTATTATGTTTGTTTAATTAAATGTACTTTCAGAAAATGAATATATATTTTTTTCAAGCAGTCTTACCTCTTTAAAACTCTACCTTGTGCCTTTTGCATTCTAATGTATTATTTAATGGCTTTCACTGTTCCTCAATTCAAGACTTTCTTATTAAAAACATATCAGCTTCAATGAAAAGGTAAGATGTATTAACTTGTAAAGCAAACCTGAACTTTTAGAGCAATTGAGTGAATTACAAGCCATAACACTTAATATATGGGTCTCATGATATCGTAATTTTGAAACAAAAATATTTTGGATATCTACATAAAAGAAATTGTAAATTCGCCTATTGGAACTGTCTGGCATTGTCTAGTTCAGTTCAAGCTAAATTTAAGCTTAAATTTTAAGTTGACTCTTTTATTTAGAACAAACTTGCACTTGTCGCCAGAAACTGAGCAATTGGTAGGTGGAGATTGGTGGCACAGATGCATTTCTGATAAAACTCTCCTTAAGGTGCATAGAGTATAAGATATAGCTCAGAAACCAGAACTTTCAAAGCCCAATAAGGGGATATTCAGGAGAGGAGATTGGCCCAAACTGGTGCATGTTCCATGCTGGCAGATATTAAACAGTTGCTCCAATAAAAACTAAGTGCATTCATAAAATATTGTTTTTGTTATAGTAAACTTTTTTCTGAGGTGGTCTCCCCTAACCCCCCCTCATATAATAAAATAAAAAATAAATACCAAACCTCACCTTCATTCCATCAACAAATCCAAGTGCTTTCTTCAGCCCAATCCTCTTTGCCCGATGTCAATCGCCCATCGAATGTGATGAGTAGTGGACTAGGGTTGGCATTTAGGACTATACACCAAAACCACTTCATTAAGCTGAAGTTGCTTTCTTGCTTAGAGGGTGTCTTTAACCTGGCTCCACGATCATGCATAGTGTGTTGGTGCCATGAGTGACCTTTTCAGGAAAAAAAACATAAAAAAATAAATGTACATTATTTATTTCCCTGATTCAGCGCAGATATTCTGTAGAAAAATAAGTAAACTAGTTAGATTTTATACGTCTTTTTCCTTTATTGTTGATGATTTATTTACATAAGCTAATTGGATCACAATCGTTAGATATTACAACTCTGTATAAATTAATTCATCTCCAGCATATGAGAAACAACATTCTTATAGAAATGCATAAAATCTGTGAAGCCGATACAATGAGTGTTTTCTTGAAATTGCTATTTCATGTGTGCTATTACTTATACACTCCAGTTCATGAAGATATTTCATTTCAATGTCTTAACAATCAAGAACAAATGCATATTTATCATAATACTTTAGAATTGACAGATGCAGTACATTCATTAAGTTTTATTTTTTTAGACTCTGAAAGTGACTCCGATGATGTTTTACAGCACTCGTATGATTGATATCTTGGGTATTATATATCTTAAATGGGTACATGCAATTTAGGTACAATTTGTTTATTAGATCTCAGTTACGTTAGGTTTCATAGTTTTATGTTTAAATTTACTTGGTTCAAAAAAGTCTAACATATAATGATTTTATTATTGCTCCATAAATCCAATCTGCACCTCCATTCCAATCTGCAGTATTACCCCCTTTCTCCACTAATGCATTTGTATACTAGTGATGACTAGTGATGTCGCGAACCGCTCGCGAACTTGTCGCGAACGGTTCGCCACGGTTCGTGGCGAACTCTGGTCAGCTGACACATCCCTGCCAATCTCCGGCAGACCCTCCCTCCCAGACCCTCCTACTTCCTGGACAGCATCCATGTTGAAGGCAGCTTCAACATGGATGCTGTCCAGGAGGTGGGAGGATCTGGGAGGGAGGGTCTGCCGGAGATTGGCAGGGATGTATCAGCTGACCGGAGTTCGCCACGAACGGTTCGTGGCGAACCGTTCGCGGCAAGTTCGCGAACGGTTCGCGACATCACTAGTGATGACTATGGGTAATATGAATCTTCTTGGGCATTGTCAAATTGGATCCTGTGGTCTTTTACATGTGTGAGAGTTGACCAATAGGCTGGTGGATATATCACTAGGAGTTAAAAGACATGGTTGCGCTTATGACAGAGGACTTTAGGTAAGTATAACTATTATGAGCTTTACATCTAGGGGCGCTGCACACTGATCAATGATTGCTATTGTATTTGTGGTTTGTAAGTCTTTTATTGCATTATATTTTAGAAATGTTTAATTTCTTACCTGGGCACAGCCCCTGTGTCCTCTAAGCAGCCAGGAAGCTCCGAAAGTTCCTGCTTAGTAGCTCCTGTTAGCTCTCCAGATCTAAGCCCTGCACCACTGGTCTTCTGACTCTCTTAAAACTGTAGTGGAGGCAGGATGTGACAACCCAGGGAACCACAGGTAAGATGTGAACATGTTCTAAAATATTTTGCACACTGTAGTGGTTACGGTGCTTAAACTGTTCTTTTAAAAATTTGTGAGGTTTTAGCTTGTGCTAAGCGGTTTAGATATTCTCCTTTAATCTCTGATTAGTGATTGACATATTGTGCTTGATAAGAAGGCTCTTTCTCACCAACTTACATTTCCAACACAAGGAGAACTTCTCTGGTGATCTTTTGGTGAGAAAAGAAACCTGAGTACTTGAGCTGGCCAATCCAATGTCACCTATAAACCAAGCATTTATTGCAGTTAATCATTGGCACCTTAAACGTTGCCCTTTCTGTGGACGGCTTGCTTTATAATCATCCAGCTTCTGAGCTGTTGAACTGCTTGAGTTCCATAGTCTGTGTTATTAGTCTGTAGCAGCCTATGTATTATGGGACACTATCTCTTTTTACATCTGTAGCAGCTTACTAGTAGATGTGAAACATGAGCTTATTATTATTTATTTAGTTGTTTCTACTTTGCAGCCCAGCTGAGGTGTGGAGGATTTATTTTAAGGCTGCATTTATCCACTGCTTTCTAAAATTGTCCTACTATTTTTAAACCCCTTCAATAATGCATAATATATTAAGCCCTGCAATTAAGTGATTTTCATGCTTTTTGCAAACCGAGTACAATATTTGCCTCATAATACATACTGACCTCTATATGAACTCTGTGGCAAACAAACACTAAATAACTAACATCTGGAGATACACTAAATGCTTTCTTAGATTAGACTGGGTTTATACCATTACCGCTGAGCAGCTACATATTATATATTTTATTTTGTGTTTTTTATTTGAACAGGATTCTTGATGTTATTCACTTTAATGTTTTTGATTCTACACAGTCATTTGAACTACTTTACCCTTATAGAGCCACAGAGAATGCCAGGCACCTGAAATGGATCATTTGAAATATAAGCCTTTTAACTCTTTGAATTTCATTATGAACCAAAATAAAAAAAAATAAAACAGAGTGGGAAATTTGAATAAGTGAAATCACAAAACGAATTTTAGCCCACCATGTCTCATAAAACGTAATTTTTTTTGTGATCTAAAATGTATCTGTAAAACCCATTTCACACAACTCCATATACAGAAATTATTTAAAAAGAAAAAAAACACATTACACTATCCCAGCTAAGAATATTTGTATAGTTTTCTCTGTAATGCTTCAGACCAAAAAAAATTAATAAATAAAGATAATTGAGACTAGTGTACTAAAAGTGCAGCTTCAAAGGTCCCAATTTTTTGAAAGGAGAATTGGCAGAAAAGAAAAAAGATGCCCGACATCAAAACTAAATGGAAACAGAGGGCTACAAGAATCTGAGATAACATCAAATAAATCCACCTCTCTCCTTCTCAAGCTACAAAATCCTAAATAGAGTCTGTCTTCCTTAAAGGACCACTATAGTGTTTTCCTGGCACTATAGTGCCCTGAGGGTGCCCCCACCCTCAGGGTCCCACTCCCACCGGGCTCTGGGGAGAGGAAAGGGGTTAAAACTTACCTTTCTCCAGCGCTGGGCGGGGAGCTCTCCACCTCCGATCCTCCTCCTCTCCTCCCTTTCGGCTGAATGCGCACGCGCGGCAAGCATTTACAATGCTTTCCTATGGACGCTTGCATGTTCTCACTGTGAGTTTCACAGTGAGAATCACGCAAGCGCCTCTAGCGGCTGTCAATGAGACAGCCACTAGAGGATTTGAGGGCTGGATTAACCCATTCTCTGAAACTGCTATGTTTATAAAAAAATGGGTTAACCCTAGCTCGACCTGGCACCCAGACCACTTCATTAAGCTGAAGTGGTCTGGGTGCCTAGAGTGGTCCTTTAAAGTTAAGCTTCCAAGTCCAACTGATCTATAAATCTTAATGCTGTATCCAATAGAGACATAAGGAAGGGGTAAAAGAGAAAAATGCTTTATAAGGTTGTTCCTTAATACACCAGATAACTTGAGAACATGCCCTCTTCTGGTGTCTATTCATGTGTCAACCACTGCAGCACTTAATGAGTAAAGCATACAGTGCCAACTGACTCTCGTTATGCTTCATTACACGCTCATCAGGCTTTTGGTGCAAAATCATCAAAACTATTGCTGAAATCAAATTAAATTTTTGATTTCAGAACACAGAGATACTGTATATGGATGGATAGTTAAAACTGAAAGTTCTCACCAGAACTAAGACCAGGACATAACTAGGAAAGAAAATAAAAAGGGTCATGTTTTGCCACCCAGTCTGGCTTGGCAAACTACCCCCATAAGTTCATAGTGTTTTTTTTTTGCTGGCTGCAGTTTAATTCTCTATTTACTGCTGCAGCTTGTGATATGCAGGTGTTGGAGGTCCATACTGACTGCTGATAAGACCTCTGCTCATTCAGTTTAAAGGGACACTGAAAAGCTTTATGTGTGAAGAGTGTGCACTATTTTTTTTCATTTTCGAAAAAGTGCAGCTTTCAATAGAAATTGGCACCCTCCTCCCCCCAGTTTTTTAAGCAGTAACTTTTTTTGCTAGCTTATTTGCACTGAACTCAAGAGGCAGCAATTGCCCAGAGCACCTGCCTTGCAAAGACTTCTCATTGAGCTGCACTGGGAATGTTGTGATTGGACAGCCACAGAAAGTCTGGGCGGGGTTAGAAGAGAAGGGCTTGAAAACGCAGCAGACGAGATCTGAAGTTTTTACAAGCTGTTTTTAGATATAACTCCAATGAAAAATGCATAATTAAATGCATGCAAGTTTTCATTCATTAGGGGTGTATCTACTAAACAAGTGTTTGTTTAAAATGTATTTTGTATGTGGGCAGTGACAGCATGGACTTCTATAATTCCCTCACAATTTGGCCACAAGATGTGGAGGTAGTGGAAGAAATAACGACTAGGCAGTATACAGCCCAGCAGCTTATGGGTTTTATACTTTTTTGATTCAAAGGGCTGATTATGGAGTGATGGATAACTTTTTCAAGCTCACTTTGTTTTGACCCAAATTGTCCCAAATTGTCATCTCAGCCTCAGCTCACTGTTTGATGAGCAGAACGTGTGATAGGTATGAATATTTGTATGCAAAACACAAACCAAATTCTTCATTGCTTCATTTAACAGAACAAAAATCATTAGACAATGCTGTGATAACAGAAGAAAAAAATCTGTGACTTCTCTGGTTGATTAAAATCTTGCAATTAGAGATCTGTCAGATGAAATGTTAAATATAGAGATTTAACTAGAATAAGAAGACTTATTTTAGCCTGAACTGTTAAAAATTCATAATATCTTTGCATAGTTCGAGATAACATCCAAAATTCATTAATTTCATGGCTCCTTTCTGTAATTAAACTGTTTCCTCACTGCTTCACAAACTCAGTTAATTGAACCTTTTCATTGATGCGCAAGTCTAATGTCATTTAATTCTACTTGCAGTCAAGGTGTTAAAATTGAACACTATTCCTGTATTTGTCTCCTTCTGTGATTGGCAGATTCTCTTGTCCAAATGACCTTTACTTTGCTAATGAAGTGTGCTGGCGAGTGAAGGGGGTGTTGGGGGGATGGACTTTTGAATAAGATAAAGCAATATATTTGGAAAATCTTCTACAGATCCATTTTAGTGATTTTTGATGTCCCTTGTCTAATCTTCAAGCTTTTAGGACAAAATCAATAATATGAATTATCAAGCTTGACGATCAGATTACATTCTTTCAATGCCCCTATAGCATGCTTTACATATCTGCTCCGAGAACATTGAGTTGTTTAATGTCATGACTGTCTTAATTCAAGAATCTCATCAAAGACAAACAAAGATTTTCCACTGCCTCATCTGATGGCCTTGAAAAGTTTTAGAATCCGCTTTTGTTGATTTTCAATAGAAGAAAGACTTTTAAATCTCAGGGTACACAGACGTTTAATGGAAAAAAAAAGAATATATTTGAAAATTAAAAAATATATATCATTTTATTTTATCATAGTCAATGATATGGCCTTGACATTCTCAACTGGTTTTGTTATTTGTTTTTAATTGCTTTTCTTTGTATCAAATATATTTGTACATTGAAATAATAATTATTTGAAAGTAAACAAAATAAGCATTTGTTTACTTTAAAATTGTGTGTTGAAGGAATTTAGTTATGTGTTATAAACATAAACTAGAGAAATAAAAAAGGATTATATTGCATGTATAATGATACCTTATCATACATACCACGTGTCCCTATTTAGGAGAGTCCCTCTTGTACAGAAGCTCCATATTGTTGGTGTGTCTGAATGTATAACAATATGGGCAATATATACAGTGAATAACAGAGCTCCACAACAACAAACTACAATAAATGTGTTTAGAAATCAGTATGTGTAGCTAAGAAACTGTGTTCTTGTTCTAAACTACATTTTAGTTGCATAATTGTTATAAGTTGGTGCTCTCCCTTTAATGTTAATAGTAGGTTACCCACCTTCTGCCAAATGGTGAGGGCCATGGGGGACATAAGCTACCCCCATCTCTATAAGAATAGCCATGGCATAATAACACCCCCCTTTTTAGTCAAATATGTCAACAGCTCGATTACTTCACAGGCCCTATACCCATGGATGGGGCTTTTCTAAGGTAAAGTAGTTAGGTAGTTCTGCAGTATCAATATTATCAGGAATCCTTCTGATCCTTAAGTTATTGTGTCTACTTCTATCTTAAGCATCAGCCAACTTTTCTGCCTGTTGATTCACCTGTTTTTGAAGCGCCTTTACTGTGTCTACCAAGTCCAGATGTGATTGGTCTTGAAAATTCAGTCTATTTTCCACTTTCTCCGTGCGCTGATTAATTCCTTCCATAACGCCATATACCATCTTAAAGTCTTTTTTAAAGTCATTTTTTTAAATCCACTATCAAATTTTGTATAAGCTCAATTAGCATGCAAGCTGATGGTGGCAAATCTTCAGCCATTTCAAGTGGCATAGTGAGAATGTATGTTGCAGCTTTAAGAGTAGTGGATGACATCTTGGATGTGACAGTAGCCATCTTGGTGGTGGAGGTAGCAAGTTGTGCTGAAGCAGCCATCTTGGATGTGGCATGATTATCACCTGATTTTGAAACAACAGCCATCTTGGTTGTGGCATGCACTTTACTAATGTGTGGTATTTCTGACACTTTAAGTATAGTGGAGGAATCTCCCTCCATATATTTCTCCTGTTTTGGACTAATATAGCCCCCTTCTGCACCACTTATATTATGTGGTGTGTCTTTAAGGCATCCAGATGTGTGGGTCAAGGTCCCCTCTACCAGGACTGACAACCGCGAGTCTAATGATCCCGACAGAGAACGGGACCTAGTTCCGCCCACCCTACTTTCGGCAGCCCGATCGTTTTTTTATGTAAGCGACAGAGCTGCTTTGATGTAGGCCGCATATCAATGCATGACGGGCCACTCGCGTGACCTATTACTTGTCACTCAATGCATGCCAAGCGCTTGGAGCATGTGTACCCCCTCCCTCTCTCACGACACTCACGGCCGCAGTCCCGCCACCGGCGCTTGGATCCGAGCGGGCTCTGGCCATGGCTGAGTATGATTTGGGCCTTGTGCAGGGGAGGGAGGACACTTGGGTGCTGGGTGAGCTCGCGGTTGAGCTAGGTGGCAAAATAAGCCACAATGATGACACGGAGGAGGGGGAGTGAGTCTGCAAAGTTTTACTCACCCCTGCAGTTATTCCTCGGTTTTTCTTAAGTGCAAGCACCATTTTCTCTGTTTTTCTCTGTCTCTGTATCATGGTAGATAACTCACACAGTAGATGAAATAATCAAAGTTGTTTTTTTATAATTGTAAATTAAGGTTTAGGAACATTAATGTCCCAATGTCCTTGGAGCTTCTCCGAAAGTGTCCATCCAAGATGGTGGCCAAGACATGCCCCCCTATGTATGCATATTTTAAGTAGCAACACAGATTATCTCTTACATTCCATGACATATTGAGTTAGGTGTCTACCTGCTCAGGAACATTACCCAATTTATGATAGAATTAAGGTAATCCATTTCTAACTTTAAAGGTATTTACTATTGGCACTCATTGAGATCAGGCACTACATACCTTTTGTGTGAAAAATATTATTCAAGGTATTCTTACTATTCACAAAGCAATTTAAAACTACAACTATAAACATACAATTCTAGATTAACAAGGTTATTCACTAAAGTGTGTATTCAAAAGTGAATTCAAAATTAATTTCAAATTTAAGGTCAAAGTATCAGAACATAGTACATATGTGACTTAGAGAATTTTTGCCAAAATTTGGCATTTAATTTGAGATTCACTTTAAATTCTCTCTTTTGTAAATAACCCCATAACAGTGGGGTTGCTAACATACTCTATAAATAAAGTATTTTTGAGTGACTTAATTGGGAATCATAAACTTCTACAAATGGCTTATTAGATTAATTTAAGGGAGTTTTGGCTCATTGTAAAAGCACCTCAGTAGTGATGTCCCGAACGGTTCACCGAACGGTTTGCGAACGGTTCACCACGAACGGTTCACCACGGACTCATCATTGAGTAAACTTTGACCCTGTACCTCACAGTCAGCAGACACATTCCAGCCAATCAGCAGCAGACCCTCCCTCCCAGATCCTCCCACCTCCTGGACAGCTCACTAAGAATGCAGCTTCACAATGGATGCTGTCCAGGAGGTGGGAGGGTCTGGGAGGGAGGGTCTGCTGCTGATTGGCTGGAATGTGTTTGCTGACTGTGAGGTACAGGGTCAAAGTTTACTCAATGATAACTCGGCGAACCGTTCGGGACATCACTACACCTCAGTTCAGAAATGTATATAGTAGTTTTAATATTCATTTTCTTTATATTCACTATTGAGTGTTGTCTTTATTTTCACTTACCTGCTTTGTACATTGGGTAACATTCAATGATTATTTAGGCAGTTTAGTTTTCTCTTCAATAAATGTTTTAACAGATGTTTCTTACTCTTCTCATGCATATCCAGTAACAATTCTAGAATTCTGGGGTACCCTCTCCCCATCATTTCTCCTTTTAAGAACCTTCTCTGTAAGTATAAGATTTTAGAATGTTTTTATTTCATTAAATGTGAATACAGAATTTCTGTGTTAAGATTATCTGTTGATTTTTTAATAAGACAACTATTATTTGTTTTGGATAGAATGAATCCATTAAACATTTAATGTTCTCTAAAAATTCATACAATGCCTAATTGTGTATCCGTATGAGTTTGGTATTGATCGTTACAATACTCTGCAGTGAAATTTGTTGTCTTTCACCGAAGAATAATTTATACTTCTCTAATAACAAGCACATTGAAAAAAGCTCCTTTTTGTGCCTTGTATTTGCCTTTATGCTTTATGTACACAGCTCCCTTTTTGTGTTTGATCATTACAACCAACCAATAATACAACTGCAGCGAGTGTCACTTCATTCCCGAATAAATACATAAACATTATTTCACTCCAGGATCCTCTTTCTGAACAATCGTAATGCAAAGCAGCTAGAATTTGTTAGAATGATGTAAGGCTTGTACGTGGCTTGTTAAGAAGTATTTAGATTTAAAACATATGCTGTAGCAGTTCCATTGAATATATATATATATATATATATATATATATATCTTATATAACCTATATAACTACGTTAGCATGCTTTACAGTTGTTTAAGTTCATTTCAAGAAATACATAGGAGCTGCTCATTTAACTTATCTGTTAATTTGCACTGGAAAAATACACAAGGGGATATACAGGGGAAGAAAAAAAGTAAGACATAAAAGATTATAATTATTGACAGTATATTGCTCACTCTGTGGCCAGCAGTATTGTGCAGTTTCTAAAGAGGTTTTAGTGGCAATCCAAAGTTGTGGATTGCTGGAAAAAAATATTTGCCTGTGCTCAGCCCACAGACAGAGTTTCAATGAGTTAGGTTCATCAAAATGGTAATGTAAATGTGGACCCCGTGCTCACTGTGCCTAGAGTGGTATTAATTAAACCTCGCTGACAAGACCCAAAGAAAACCAAGATGATTGTATGGAGTTACTGTGTTTCTCGTGAAGAGAGAACTTGCCAGCATTTTAGTTCTGGTTTGCCCTTATGGGTGGGATCAGTCTGATGTTGAATGTTATAGGTTTACTTTGTAATGGCACAAGTGAGAAAAAACTATTTTGAGACCTCAGCAGGACTTATCTAAGGGCAAGGTATTGAGTTTCTCTAAGCTTTTGTCCATTCTCATAGTTCATATACTCTCTTTTTTCGGGGTCATCAAAATGCCTCAGGAAGCAGTCAGAGGGCCCTTTGGTCAAGGCCTCTCTTTTGCTTGTCTCCAAGCCTGGTGAGGAATGGAGGCGCAGCACATCTCAGCTAAGAGCCAGGTTATAGTAGAGGTACTTTCAGGAGGCAGAGGCATTCAGAATGCTTGGTGAGGGAGCTGGACGAAGATGATGGTTCCAGTGAGGATCGGTCTCAAACTTCAAATCTTTCCCTTCAGCTTAGGATGGAACTGACCTCCTTGCACATGTGACGTTGGCATGTACCAGCACCCTTTCATCACAGGCTCTCTGTCAAATGGCGGTTCAATGTCAGATATGGAGTCCAAATACAAGGGGGGTTTCATGTGCCATATGTTGCTACAGTGCTTCTGCTGCAGCTGGATGTCCTGATGTTAGTGACCAGCAGCTTTCCGATTTGGAGAAGGAGGTCACTGTTCCTTTAGAGGGACCTGTTCCATGATCAACTTCTTCAGCTAGTGAGTATGCATGTGCAGGACTATGGGTTTGGAAAAGTTATGCCCATGGCTCAACTAATGTCCAAAATGTAGGCAAGCACACTTCTTTCTTTAGGATTTCTATGCAGGGTTTCGGCTTCCCTTTTTTTTAATTCTGGTTCAACAGACACATCAGTTGTAAATAACTCTATAATATGCATGCATTTAATCATGCATTTTTTCATTGTGGGTTTATAAAAAAAAAAAAAAAATAGCTTGCCATTGCTGCAGGTCTCTTTTCTGCAGCTTTTGTAAGCCATCTGCTTTTACCTCAACCCAGACTTTCTGTGGATGTCAACTCACAGACTTCCCAATGCAGCTCAATAAAAAAATCTTTACAAGGCAGGTGTTCTAGGGAAATTCCCTGTCTTTTGAGTTTACCACCACTGCTAAACTACCAGGAAGTAACAGGATTGGTTGTCTGACAGCCAGAGGGGAATAACAATGGTAAATTATAAATGTGGCAATTTCTATTGTAATCTAAACTTTTTTTTAATGAAAAAAAGAGGAAACCCTTTCATACAAATAGCACTTTGGCAAGAGTAAGTACTTTAAGTGTGTGGAGAGTACCTTTAAATGTGCTACTTCCATGCTATAGTCCTGGTTTCAATTCTCACGTTTATCGGCTATGAGTAGTGGATAGAGAAATAAATAATAATTAAAGGACCACTATAGTGCCAGGAAAACAAACTTGTTTTCCTGGCACTATAGGCTCTTTAGGTCCCCCCCACCCACCCTCAGGGTCCCACTCTCGCCAGGCTGAAGGGAGAGGAAGGGGTTCATCACTTACCTTTCTCCAGCACCGGGCTCCCTCAGCGCTGAGGAAATCTCCTCCCTCTTCCGACGTCAGCGCTGAATTCAATCAGTACATTCAATCCGTGCATAGGAAAGCATTTCTCAATGCTTTCCTATGGACGTCAGCATCTTCTCACTGTGATTTTCAAAGTGTAAGCGCGGAAGCGCCTCTAGCGGCTGTCAATGAGACAGGCACTAGAGGCTGGATTAACCCTAATGTAAACATAGCAGTTTCTCTGAAACTGCACGGATGCTTTTTTACTGCAGCTTCCTAAAATATAATTTGCTTTCAAGGAGTTAATATGTTTAGTAAGTTGCCTGCTTTTTGAAGTGGTCATGGTGGTAGGAGTCTGGATATGGAGTGTTTACTCTGCACATCCAGAGTAATTCTTAATAGTGTGCTGGGAGCAGGTTGCACCCTCAGCACACATGATGTATTAGAATTATGGGATGCCTAATGTCAATTCTGTGCATAAATTACTTCTGTCATCAGCTCGCACTGCACGTTAGCAACAGACATAACAGGTCAAATCCTCCAATCAAAGATTTCTTTATGAAAAGCTTTTGATTGGACCTCGGCATGGCTCCCGTGATGTCAGACAAGGGTGCGCAGAGCAGTGCTGAGGAACTTTGCCCACCTCTGGACTAAGGTAAATAAACTATTTTAAAAATGCGCTTCTTCCAGCATTTTTTTTGTAGGGGGAACTGATAGAATTGTTCCAATGGGCATAATTCTATCATCAGTTAAAAAGGGTTAGGGAAACCCTTAAATTTCTAACTTTGCACATCTGTTCAGAGTTAGGATTTAAATAAAAAGAGTAAAACTTCAAGAGGGCCAATAAAGGCAAATAATACTTTAATAGCTTAAATCTGGGCACTGCCAAATCTAATACTATCAAACTATAGTCATAAATGGAAGGCTTGGGATCAAGAGTAAGATGAACCAAGATAGACGATATTCCAGATGACGATACAGTAACAGACAGAAATCGATAAGCTTACAGCACAAATGTTTTGTTTTGGTTCTGTCACCAGTATTATCCATTTCTTTTTCTTTTCCTGTAATTTTTAAGGACACTAAAAGCAATTTATTTTATGTCTTGACTTTCTTTTTTTCGCTTTCTTTCCCGTGTTTGTGAAAGCACAATGGAAAAGAAAAGACAACAGCTCCAAAGTCCTTATTTTTAAAGAAATTTTCTAATTTCATAGCATTATTTTGATTTACTATCATATTTAAAGGGACACTATAGTCACCAGAACAACTACAGCTTATTGAATTTGTTCTGGTGAGTAGAATCATTACCTTCAGGCTTTTTGCTGTAAACACAGTCTTTTCAGAGAAAATGCAGTGTTTACATTACAGCCTATTGATAACTTCCCTGGCCACTCCTCAGATGGCTGTTAGAGATCCTTCCTGGGTCATGGCTGCCTAAAATGCATCCAAACATTCAGTGTCTCCACCCTCTGCATGCCGACACTGAACTTTCCTCATAGAGATTCATTGATTCAATTCATCTCTATGAGGAAATGCTGATTGGCCAGGGCTGTGTTTGAATCATGCTGGCTCTGCCCCTGATCTGCCTCCTTGTCAGTCTCACCCAATCCTATGGGGAGGCATTGTGATTGGGTCAGGCTACCACTTCTGATTATGTCAGCAGACTGCTTGTTTTTTCTAAGACAAACAGCATGCAGAGTTACAGCTTCAGTGTTGAATACAGTAAGATTCTTACTATATTTATGGAGGCATGAGGGACCCAGGGGGGCTAGATGGTGGTTTTAACACTATAGGGTCAGGAAAACATGTTTGTGTTCCTGACCCTTTAGTGATCCTTTAATATAATTTAAAAAAAAAGTAAATTAGAATATGGCACTGTGAATTATTTTTAATAGCAGCAGTCTAATTAGTGCAATAACCCAAAACAATAAACTGTATCATATACAATAACCCTCTAAGGTGTGCTGTGCTTTTACATGAATTAGAAATATATGTAATTTTGTTAAAAAAGAACAAAATTTATAAAAAAACTATAAATAGGTAATTCTTCAAATACACACATGTGCTGAATAAAGTGCTTTGTACTAACACAATAAACACAAATCCTTGTGAATAAACGCTTGCATTAGCAGTAACATCTATATTATTGCATATAGAAAAGAGAGAAAATAATATATATAGAATAAAGCCGTATATACACGTAGAGAAGTAATTAAATCTCTCACAAATGCAAACACAAGTACAGAGCAGGTAGAGGATGCTCAAACTATAAATACTCCAAGTGTTTTAGTCCAGGTCTGGTGATGCTTCATACAACACATACAGAAGTGATGGGTATTTTGAAACAGGTTTTATTGATAGATTAAAATGCATGAGTAAGGAACAAAAATTCTTTATTGCCTCCTAATACCAGTCATCGGCTCCAGTTTGATTAAATCCTCAACATCGATATCCAACCCATGAACACTCTGAGTTGGTCGCTGTACTTTCTTGGGATAGGGAGTAGGTGCATGATGATGTGTTTCACAGTCTCTATGGCTTCATCAGATGACTCATACAGTCCAGTATATTCCTAAAAACAACATGGGATGAGGGATTTTTCACCTTTAAAGAGAGTAAGGAAAGTAGACTAAGTAGGGGAAGAATTAGATAACAACAAAGGAACATGATGAAGGATATCCACTGAAAATGAATAATTAATAATACACTTACAATATCAAATAATCAAGTTAAAGTTTTAAATAAAGATTTGAAATTTAGATGTAGATATGCTAACGTTTTCTAGAACATTAACATTATAGAAAAAAAATACAAAATACATAGATCTTTATCTACACCATGCTATAGAAAGGATACATCAGATATCATTAGACTTCATTAGTATTTTGAGGGGTGAGTGTTTGGAGGACATATACATGTTCGTTATGAGTGATGCTTCTCCCCATACACATCCATTCCACATGATAATGACCGTGATACAATAGAAAGTTATTTAAGTAGGAAAGACATATAAATTTGCTAAAGACCATGTTAATTTTCTTGTGGAAGGTATAAGATGGATTATAAATGATAGTTATTTATTTTTAATTTTTAATTTTTATCTTAAGTTTTAGGGTAATGCAATGGGGACCACATTTGCTCCCAGCTCTGCCAATTTAGTTATGTCGTGCTGGGAAGAGAATTTTATTTTTGGTAATTCTATATGGGCAGCAAACCTGGTCACCTATCACAGATTTATAGATGATGTATTTTCAATGTTTTGGATAATTCTGTAGAGCAACTTAACGATAATGATTGGGGAATTAAATGAACTAGTCACTATAACAAAATGAATAACTTTTTAGATATGGAAATTTATGTCAAAGGAAATACACTAAAAACTAAAATAAATAAAAAGATGGATGCAAATAATGATATGCTATATAATAGTGGAAACTATACCTCTTGTTCTGCTTGTTCCACATGTTCACCTATATAAACTGCTATATCAGAAGGATGGATTTTAGTGTAAGGTTAAAGTGGTATAAATAAAATGACTGCTTTTTTTTTAAAAAATCTTTTAATTGTTTATAAAATTTGATTTGGTCCATGAGGAAGTCCCAAGTAAGGGAAGAAATGTGTAGGACCTCATATATATATATATATATATATATATATATATATATATATATATATAGTTCCTGGATGGTTTTGTAAAATGTATTTTTCCCATCTCAAGTGATGACTATGTCATCTTTTGGTTTGGGTGTGGCTATAGTGATGTTATTTTTGACTATTTTTGTAACAAAATATATTTTCTTTTTTGACCTCTAGCTTCATAGCAAAATAATTGATGATTTCTGATTAATCCTAGTATTCTCTTATTGAATAAGTCTAATTTTTTAAGTTAGTAGCATAAACCATTGAATTTTCCAAATATATAATAATTGTATTTTTATGACAAATTAATATCAAATTTACAGGCATATCAAGTGCAGTCTATTTTAATTTTTTTGTATATTATTGTAACTTTTTTAAGTTAACTTGTCCATGTCATGGAGGAAAGTTACAGGAAGGGAAAAGGGATGGAAACATATTTCTGCTCATTTTTCTTAATACAGGTGGTCCTCATTTTATGACCTACAGTTTTATGATGTCTCACACTTACGACTCTAATGTGGGGGTAAGTGCGAGCTGTCGTGGGGATTAGAGGGATTCCCTGTTCTGCTGCATTTGTCTGTGTTTGGTGAAATTTCCCCGAACATAGATGAACGCACCAGAGCAGGGAATCCCTCAACTACTCACTTACCGAACAATTCATTCTATGACAGGGCGTAAGAATGGAACCTGGTTGGTAAGTGAGGAGTACCTTTAGTGCTACTTAAAAAACATTTTTTTTTGCAGATCCAGGATACTCCCGATAACAAACGTACATTGAATTTACGAGTCAAGTAAAGCAGATCTTTGTAGGTACAATATTATATATATATTTCAGTCTGAAAAAGCAGATTTAAATAAAGGATCTGGATTGTGATCATAAGGATCTGGATCATGAGCATGTCATGTAAGGGTACGTAGTGGCTATGTAGAAAATCTTATAGATTTGATAGTATTATGTCCCCACAGTTTGCTATTAAGATATTTTTCGTAATAAGAACTATAATTATAGTTACTGACAAAACAAACACACTTTTTTTTACTTTAATATATTAAAATTATAATTTTTTTCGAGGCCGTGCAATTTATAGTAATAATCCAGGTGTCTTTCATATATCATGATTTATTTCATAAAAGATAGCTGTAGAAAAGAACAACTATATTTAGGTTGGAGAAACTGCATTTAATATATAGCTTTGTACAACATGTCAGTTTATTTGATATGATTTTTCCAGGCATAAGGATGACCCTTCTGTCACCCTACAACAGCATACGCATGCAGGGCTATAAGCTGTCTCCCAGACATGTTTATTAGCAATATGATGGGAGCATGATACCAATCTAAGTTTAACCCTGTGGGCAGTGATAATATGCTGCAAAAAAAGTCGTCAAATTGTCTTTTCTTTTTAAAGCACATTGTCAAAAATATTCTAACAGCCTTTGCATAAATCACATAAAACGAGTGATCCATAAACATTTCAGACATGAGAAGTCTCTTTTTTAGTTGGAGATGTCCATGTAGTCTGCACTTGGAGATGTCCATGTAGTCTGCACTGATATAGCTGTACTGTGCAAACTCTGTGTATAGTGAAGAAGACCACACATTTTTTAAGATGTACAGTTGTAATCAAAATGTTTCAACTCCCATGGAAAATAAGGTTTATTGTCAAAGTACAGACTTTCAGCTGTTTGCGATGAACAAATCAAACAGAAGCAATTGAAATAGCTCAACACAATGAATGCTGCAAGTGGTTTATCCAATTTATGTTGAAAATGCAACTTATAATGACTTCTCCAGTCTTAAAATTATTCAATCCCTTCATGGTAAGTATCTTTAGTATTAGGTAGAGCATCCTTTTGCTGTTATGACCTGCTGCAAACGAGATGCAGTTCAGTAATACTCTTGGATGTGTGTGCTGCAACTGCCTTCTTCAAATCCCACCAGAGATTTTCTAAGTCAGGTGACTATGATGGCCTCTGTAGAAATTTCCAGGACTTCTTCTGCAAATACATCTTGATGGAATTTGAGGTATGTTTTGGATCATTGCTTTGTTGGAAGGTCCAATGATGACCCAGCTTCAGTTTCTTCAAGGCATGATGTTTTCTTCTAGGATTTACTTATACATTGCTGAATGCCTTCAACACACTGTAGATTTCCAGTGCCAGAGCATGCAAATCAGCCTCAGAGCATCACCAAGATACCACCATGCTTCAACTATAGTGCTAGGAATGCAACATTTTTAAAACTAAAACAATTCCGATGACTAAAATGCGACTAAAGCTAAAATGACTTTTTAGTCAAAAGACTATGACTAAAACTAAATTGTCATTTTGGGGGGAATTAGACACATGGAGGGAGCTGGAGGATTGAAACAGATGGGGCTGTGGGATTATGACACATGGGGCAACTGATGGATTGAGACACATGATGGTTGGAGGAATGAAACACATGAGGGGGCTGGGGGAATGAGACACATGGAGGACTGGGAGAATGAGACACATCAAGGGTCTGGGGGAAAGAGACACACAGGGACAAGAGGTGCACCTAAGGTCTCCAGTGCCCTTGGCGGGGAACTGTATCGGCGGCCCCCCACACTGCTCCCCCATCATGAAAAAACAAAAACTATTTCTTTAGATCAAAGTTTTCTACCATGTCCCATAAAAAAGTGAATAAAGAGGGATTGAAAGTTTCTGAGGTTTCTTAGGAACAGAGTCCTGCCTTTCACCCAAAGCCCCTCCTCTCTGTATGAAACCACTACAAGGAGAACTCCATCAGCTTCTTATACAATGGTTTCTCAATAATACCAATGATAAAGTTTGCTCTAATGAATCTTTGTTATCAGCCTCAAATCATAAATATATATTTACACTTGTGTGATGATGGTTATGTGCCAGTGGAATGCTTGTCACCATATTGCAAGCATAACACAGGCACATCACACCTTATGACAAGCATAACACAGGCCATTACACTTTATTGCAAGCACAACAAAGGTAAATCACATCTTTTTACATGCATAACACAGGGACATCACAGCACATCAGTGCTGGACTCTGGATAAAAACCAGCACTGGAAATAAACTCAGGCCTATAGCATTGCGTCGTTATACCAGTCCCATCTTATAACATTATATTCTAGTTTACAAAAGTGTAACCATGCATTTTAAATTACATTTAAAGAGTGTATTATTATTTATAGATACGACTAATATATACCCCTTCCCAGGGCAATATATATCACCAGTATTTACACAAGTTTATACCTCACACATTGCCCTGATATATACCCCATGCATAGGGCAATATATAGGCCCCAGTATGCACACAAGGTTATTTGAATTGCCCTGTGCAGGGGTACATATCAGGGCAGTATATGAGACATAACCTTGTGTATTTACTGGAGGCATATATTGACTTACCCAAGCACACAGATTGTTCTCCCAGGACTTGCTACAGCAACCAGGACTTACCCAAACACTGAGATTGCACTCACAGGACTTGCCCTAGCACCCAGGACTTACCCTAGCACTAAGATTGCACTCACAGGACTTGTTCCAGTACCCACACCAGCACCCAGGACTTACCCCAACACTGAGATTGCACTCATGGTACTTGCTTCAGCACCCAGAACTTACCCTGGCATTTAGATTGCACTTACAGGACTTGCCACAGGACTTCAAACAGCCTCTTGGATGCACCATGCAGGAGGGAAAAGATTTCCAGCAGCAAAAAAGACAACTTTACATTGGCCGCGAGAGTGCTCTCACTCTTGGTGAGGAATCTGCATCCCGCCACAGCCAAATTATTAAAGGCCGTATCACACAGGGGCCCCAGGGCACTCTGGCCATGTACCATATTACAAGTCTTTACTGTTGTCATTTTTTTTTTATAACTAACAAATAACTTGGTTGTGACAGTTGAACTGAGTATAGTGGGAACTGCATGTGATATATTGAGGTGTCTGGGTGCAATGAGGACTGCATATTGGGCTGTCTGAGTGAAATGGTTAAAGTTTGTGTGTGACATATTTTGCTGTATGAGTTTTGGGGACTGCATGTGATGTACTGGGGTATCTGGATGTAATGGGGACTGTGTATCGGGCTGTCTGAGTGTAATGATTACAGTTTGTGTGTGATATATTGGCTGTCTGAGTGTAATGGGGACTGCATGTGATAGGAATAGTTTGTGTGGGATGTTAATGGGCTATGTACATGTGATGGAAACTGTTTGTTAGCACTGGGCTGGCTCTGTGTGATGAGAATGTGTGTGAACATTTTGTGCTGTCAATGTGTGATGGGGACTGCTTGTGTTTGTGATGGTTTTGGGCTGGCTGTGTACGGTGCTACTGTGTTTATATTAATAATAACCTGATGAGTAGATAGAATAATGTAACTGGTTATCTGTGCTGTTCGTGATCTTTCTGCTCCGTTTGCTCCCTAGTCCCTCTGTAATCTCCAGGCAGTGTAAGGTGTTGCTGCACTCTCCACTTTGGTCGCTTCTATCCCTCTTCCATCCATGTCTCTTCTTCCTTCCCTTCCATGCATGTTCCCTTTCCTTTCATGTCTCTCCCCCACTTCCATCTCTCTGTTCCCCTTCCATTCAAATCTCGCTCCACCCTTCATCCATATCTTGCTCCCCCCTTCATCCATGTCTCTCCCCAAATTCCATCTCTCTGTTCCTCTTCCATGTCTCTCCTCCCTTCCATACATGCCCCCCCATTTCATTCATATCTCGCTCCAATCCATATCTCTCCCCCATGTCCCACTACATATCCTTCTCTCATTCATGTCTCCCTCCCATGTCTCTTGCCTCCTATTCATGTCTCCCTTCCATCCCCCTACCATCCATGTCTCTCTCCCCCATGTTCCCCACCCATCCATGTCTCTCTCCCCCTCATGTACCCCACCATCCATGTCTCTCTCCCACTCATGTCCCCCACCCATTCATGTCACTCATTCATGTCCCCCTCCCTTTCATGTCACTCTTCCCATGCCCCTCTCCCATGTCTCTCTCTCCCCCATGTCTCCCTCCCATGTCTCTCTCTCCCCATGTGCTCCTTCCATGTCTCTCTCTTTCCTCCATGCCCCCTTTCCATATCTCTCTCTCCTCCATGACCCTCTCCCATGTCTCTCTCCCCCATGATCCCCCCACATGTCTATCCCCATTCTCCCCTGCCCTTCATGAGACTCACCCTCTATCCATGTATCCACCTCTGCTTCTCTCACCGAGCTGGCGGCCCAGTTGTAGGTAGTGCCGGCTCTGCTCACACTAATGGCCCCCATCTCTGTTATTTTACTTGTTAGAGCAGGGAGGGGGGGGGGCCTCTAACTGGCTGCGCGCTCTCACACTGAACACCAGGTAGTCACGTAACACCTGGAGCTCCTACGTGAGCATGAGCTCCCCCTCCCAGTGTACAGTACATGTGGTTCCCTTATGGAGCCACACACATCCTGGGGGGAGCCTTGTCAGTATGACAAGTGATTTTTGCACCTCCTGGGCCTGAGCCCCTGGCGGGCACCGGTCTGGCCAACCCCACGGTACGCCCCTGATGGGGACTGGGAGAATGAAACACATGAAGGGATTGGGGGAGTTTAAATGAGCACATGGAGGGGTTTAGGAGAGGATGAGACACATATAGGGGTGGGGGGAGGAACTGAGGCACAAAGCAACATAGAGAGGGTGGGGGAGAAAGAGACACACAAATAGGGTGGTGGAGAGAAAGAGACACACAGAGGAGTTGGGAAGGGGAAAAAGAGATAGACAGGGGAAGGGGTTTATCAAGAGGTCAGGTTTAGGCCCATACACAGTTACCCTGACCTTATGCACAAGTGACTGTTTCCCTAAATTTGAAATTTACTTTGATTTCACTTCTCACAATCCTTACTTTAGTAAATGTCCCTGTAAGCTTTACTGTTAGGAAATAGAGAAACAGTTCTTTGCACTCTCTTAAAAATCAGCTTCTTTCCGACTATTAACAGTTAAAGGGGTTTCTCTCCTTTTTTTCTTGACTGATTGAAGCGTTAATTTATTATGTGAATGTCTGACAGTAATAGAGCCACCGGTTATCACTAAGAAAGCCTTACGGCATCCTTTAAGTGATAACGTATAATTTATTATATACATTATCTTCATTGATTCTGCTAAATACATTTCCTTTTCCTGTACTGAATAAAATTGTATCATTCAATGACCGAGCCTTTTATTTAATTAAGCATTATTGCTTCTTTGGTGCATCGCAGTCATTCTTACACGTGATTGTTTTGTCTAAAATCATACCAGGTTATATATGGTAAATGGGTACCGGCTTGCTTTAAATCATGCAGAACAGCTAATTAGGAGAAAAATCTTCAGTGAGTTGGTGGCAGAGTGACAAATATGCGTTTGGTTCACACTTCATAGCAGGATCAAGCTTAGTAAGATTAAAATATAGTTGATTTACTATAGCAATACAATATGTTTTGTTTTTCTTACATCTGTAAGACAAAATAGACAAATGTGTACCACAGGATTGTGAGTGTTGCATTTTTATTGATCAATAATAGGCAAATACCTTTTAATTAATGCATTTGTCCTCTTTCACCCAAACTAACAACGTTACTATATAAATACTCCACTCTGTCCTTTAAAAGCATGTTTGCCTGTAGAAACATTTGTAGTCTGTCCTACTTTTTTCTGTATTCATCGCGCATAGTGATTGGTATAAAACTACATGAGGTTACGCAGTTATTAGTTTCTATGAATCTACAATTCTTCAATGCAAGCATGACCCATACTGATTCAATATAAACGTCTTTCCAGCCACCGTTTCTTATTTAACTCTATCAAATATACATAGAGCACTGATCTACTTTAAGCAAGTGATATTTTCACATATACAAGAGGGAATTCAGTATGGTATGAATGCAAAATGTCTGAGTGAGTATGTTCAAAAATAAATATAGACCTTCTGTTTAACTCCCTAGATCGTTGTATAAATACAGCAAATGTTGAGCACCACATAGTAAACAAAATAGATTGTGTAATTTCTTTTTCTTTTATTAGCATATTTATTGTTATATCTCAGCAATTGTGTCCTGGGGACTGCATTAATTTTATACGTATGTAAATTAAGCCGCAGCTTTATATGCTTGAGATTTTAAAGTGGGTGGGGGTCGTTAATTCAAAACCTCCTGAGTTCTGAATTAACACATCCCGGCCGTGTAGTTAGGTTGTGCTGGTTTATTTTTACATTTGCTTAGAAGAATCCTGAAGCTTTGACACGTAAAACACTGCTACACAGCATTCAGCTGGCATCCTAATTAAAGGATTTGAGATATTAATTGAGTACTTTTGCTCGTAGCGAGTGGAAATATTTTAATTTATTTTCGCATCTTGTTTAGTGGGTACTATGCAAAAAAAAAGCATTTAACTGTAATAATTGTTTAATTTACACATTTTGAAGTACAGCATTCATTGCAAAGGCATAAACAGGGTATACTTTATGTGCTTGTTCGCTAAAAATCAAAATGTATTATTTCACTCAAGTGGAATGAAACATTGAAAGGCTAACATTATATCTGACAGGTTTTCTTTGGTAATGTAAAAAAAAAAAATCCATTACTGAAATATTGAATTTGACCAATTTATTGGAGCTGTGGACATGTGACATTATAATCTAACTTGGTTTGCCAAATAATGTGCCAAGGTGCTGTGGAGATGTGACATAATTTAAATATGTTTGCCAAATAAAGTGCAATAGTGTCTAAATTTATTCTGTGTTTCACAAAGAACTGTAGAAATATAAGAGGTGGTCTTTTGAGATTGGTATCAACTGATAAGTAATTGGGCATCAGACTATCTATCTATCTGTCTGTCTGTCTATCTATCTATCTATCTATCTGTCTGTCTTTTTATCTAATTGCTAGCAAATATATTGATTGCATTCTAAATTAGTTTTCTTCATACATTCCTATGCCAATTGCATGTAACTGCCTGGCTGCTGAAATGGAGTTGGTTGCAATCCGTTTTATCACAGAATTCTGGTAACAGTGAATCTCAGTCATAGGGGAATGGGATTAATGCAGCAACAATAAGCAAAAAAAATCATTATAAAAGTACAACATTTACTTGCCACTTTAATGCCATTTTTCTTCTGTGATTCACTCAAACATCCTGCACCTTGCTGTGAAATTTCTCTGCCCTTTGCACTGGTGCCCTCGGCGTTGCACTCCCATTTTGCCTCACACCAAGCGAAGACAGCGTGTATGGCTTGTGGAGTACCTTGGAAGCTATCCTCTTTCCTGGAAACGACAAACTGCAACTGGCCTCTGTGTCTCTGTCCCTTGAGGCTAGCATTACCGCTTAGTAGAGTTTTAAAATGGTTTAGATATTTTACTTTCTGTGACTGGACTTTAGTTGGGATTTGTTATTTCCTGACCTAGTTCCTGTTTTGTCGGTAGGGTGTTGTCTTATTCTTCTAAGAAAGGTCATCCAGGTCAGCCTTTATCGTTGTCTATCCTTCCCTATTATGTAATCCATGTGCTCATTTGATAGTGCTCCACTGCTTCCCCTTGTGTAACATGTTTTTTTTTACATTGCTTTAGAAAGTTATACATGCGGAAATGTATGGACTGCAGAGGAAGAGACTTCAGGTTCTCTGCATAAGGAACCACCGGGACTGACAGGACTAAAAAAATATGTTTTATTGATTCTGTATTTTGAATTAGCTTGATATGATAAATTGTAGTTGTTCTATTTAATAAATAGAACGTGGTTCATTACCAGCCCTTTTATAACCCTGTAACAAGTTTTGGCCCTGTCATTTTAGAATGCGCTCCATATTTTTGCTGTGGCACCAGTTTTATAAATATACTTTTCTGGCAGAAAATTGGCGTAGTTTGTCTCCCACTATAAATTTGTCGGCCTTCTGAAATGGATATTTGTATAAAACTTTACTATGAAGAAAAACATCATGTTTTCGATCACGCAAATAAATGTGATCAAAATAATGATGGAATGTAACTGTCACTCTTCAAAAGAACGTTGATAAATAGATACCCTAATGTCTTCTGTCCTGCAACTATACATTCACTGGTAGCTCAGGGTATTAGCAGTTTCCCCAACTAGAGACATTGGGGCATTTGTACAAAAGGAAAAGTTTTGGAAATACTCTGGTCATGGTTGCTGCTTGGGTAAAATTACTTAATAAATGTGGTCCTCTTTACAGGATCACAATAAGGGAGATGCTCACCCCACAGGAAGTGCTTGCTGTTTTTCCGTATCCTTTGATAATTCAACAATAGATACAGCACAAAAGGAAATTTATTAGATGAAAACCATATGTCCTGTTAATTTCAATCTGGCATCATGCAGATGGCTATTTGACAAGCGTTTGAGAGAAGGGCATATAATGAATATGCCTTTATATCTCACACTGAAAGCAGTAAGATACCTTGTTTGCTTGAAGCTTCTTTAGTGGTATCACAGTTATAAATAAATATTGTATCGCTATCAAGGTGAAAAATGTGATAAGACATTTTACTGATTCCACCCTTGTCTTTCAACACTTTTTTTTTAAAATCTATTTATTTTTATTTAAAAAAAAAAAAAAAAATAACCTTTCTCTTATTGGTTAAAAATATACATTAGCACACAAAACACAAAGATGTTTATTTGCTAAATGGAAAGTCGTGTGAGAACAATAAGAAGATATTAACCCTTTGAGGACCAATGACTTTAATTTTGTCATCACAATCCACTTGTTACAAGACCAAAAGTATTAAATGACATACTTATATTATGTAAAATGCCATACTTATATAATGCTGTCAGCTCTATGCAGCCTTGTTATAACTAAATAGCTGCCATTGGTCCTTAAGTGGTTAAAGTTAATAAAAAGAGAATGTATCATTAAAATTATATCCTGAATTTGTATTATACAATTTGTGAACAAATAAGGTGCCTTATTTTCCAGTTTCCTATATCCAAGAGGAACCTTTGCCATAAACTAACTGATCGTAAAAAATCCCATCACAATAGATTTACTGTAACTCCTAACATATCTTTAGATATCTCATAATACCAATGCACAGTCTTATTTTTGATTACATTACTACATGAGCAGATTAATTCTTACTAGATTCAAAAATAAACCAACTGCAACATATGCAGAGTGATTTTTGTGATGGAGAGGAGGAGAACCCCCTGGATGACTGTATAACCACTATAGCGAGAATTGCATTACAGGTGAGTTGGGGTAAAATGTATATATATTTATTATACAATCTGCACATATCATTGCAATTCTGTGTGATTAATGTATATAATGTATATGAAGAAGTTAATGTCATTTTAAAGGACCACTCTAGGCACCCAGACCACTTCAGCTTAATGAAGTGGTCTGGGTGCCAGGTCCAGCTAGGGTTAACCCATTTTTTTTATAAACATAGCAGTTTCAGGGAAACTGCTATGTTTATAAATGGGTTAATCCTTCCCCCAAAGCCTCTAGTGGCTGTCTCATTGACAGCCGCTAGAGGCGCTTGCGTGATTCTCACTGTGAAAATCACAGTGAGAGCACACAAGCGTCCATAGGAAAGCATTGATAAACTTTTAAGAGGGCAGTCGAAGTTGAGTGATCTGAACGAAAGCCTGATTGATCAGGGGTCAAATAATTTGATCGTTGGTAATATTCACATAGTTGCATGTGGACACATTTTTCCAAGATTTTTGATGATACAGGGAGCAATGATATTGATAGTTAGATACTAAAGTATTGTCACCAATTTTATGAATAGGTACAACTTTTGCTGTCTTCCAAAGTTTGGGTATGTATCCTGACACCAGATATTCATTAATAAGGGTAGTGACAGGTGTAGCGGAGCTGCAATATTAAATCCCAAGATCTCCGCTGGTACAGAAGGTAATCCAAAGTCAAGGCTGAAAAGTAAGGCAATATCCCAAATCCCCCAGTAACCGGACGAAACACAGTTCTGGGAGTCAACTGAGGTTTTTATTCACAGGTCACAGTATTTATGCAAGTCCCCATGCAAGGGGATTCCCTACTGACATTGCAGGGGTTATACAGTAGGGGACTACATGGGGGACTTAGCAATCTGGACATTTCTCCCATCAGGCACTGCTGGACAAGAGGGATACTACCACTGGAATTTACCGTTAAGTGGGTTATCCCTCCGTGCAGCAGAACCGACATTTTACATTAAAATACATAACTTTGCCAATATTCCTGTCATTTAGACGAATGGATGTTCGGTAGATAGCTGGGGTCTGAGTGCACATTTCATGAGAATACCGCTCAGATCCCAGCCTAAACATCCGAACGCCGCACGAAATACACTTTAACATTGTGTTCGCCTAAAATTACCGAACACCGATGGGGAACCATAATAGCGAAAGAGCGGAGCTCCAGAACGGCCTGGAAGCCCAGCGGTGTTTGCGCCGTCGAGTAGCCATTTTCAGTTCCACGCGTTCGATGACCAAACACCGCTGGTGAAACAAAGGATCCAAGATGGCCGACCACCGCGCGGTCGGTAGCCGAACGACGGCCACCTAGGAAAGCCTTTAACTACCGATTGCAACAATGTTGCAATCGGTTAATGAGTGCCACACGCCCCTCTGTGTGTGGGCTACTGGGTGGTAGCTCATTCGTTTCACGAACAGCCAGTAAAGTCTCTGTTCGTGAAACGAAATACATGAATGCGAGCGGCTTTCGGCTGCTAGCATACGAATGCTCTAAACATAGCAGCACAGACAGATATTACAATATACAATCCAGCGGTTATTGCAGACAACCTTTTGTACATATAGTCCAGCAACCTAACAGTGGCTAGGTTTGCCACAACAGGTTTATCAATTGCTTCAGCAACATTGCTGGGATTTGATCTGGTCCACACTGGTTTTTCATTTTTAAACTATTAAGATGTTTATTAATGACACTAACAGGCAAAGGTCTAAAATTTTATTTTTCTATATGAGGATTTTAAAGATTTGGCAGGGCCTCATCTTTATTTGTGGTCTGAAAATTAGTGTCATTTGTTATCTTAGCAAACAGGGTGGTAGAACAATCAACATAATAATTATTAAAGGCATTTGCTACATCTAGAGGGTGTTGCAGTGTTTGGTTGTCCATTTTGACAGTGGAGGGTTGGAAGTGGATTGTGGGGATTTGTATGCTATTTATGGTTTTCCAGAAGTGTCTTGGGTTTGATAGGTTGTTGTTCAAATTTTCACTGAAATATTGGGCCTTTGCCATTTTTGTTTGTTTTGTGCATGCATTTCGCCATTGTCTGTAAGTACAGTGATCGTTCATGGAGCCAAAACGCTTGAACTTTGACCACAATTAATCTCTAAACTGGTACAATGAATGAGGTCAGTTGTAACCCAGGGCAGGTGTGTTCCATTTAGTCACACTTTACACAGAGGGGCATGCAAATTCCAAACACGCAAGAGCTCGGATTAAAGAAATACAATTGCAGAGTCTAGATCTGGTATTAGACCTAATCTGTGCCATGGTATGTTCTTTAGATCATTTAAAAAGGATTCAAGATTACATTTTTTGAAAGACCTGATGATTATAATCTTGGGAGGAGATTTAGTGGCCTTTATTTTGCGTACAGTACACTATACCAGGGGTAGGCAACCTTTTAGCAGCACTGTGCCGACATAGGATTGTGATGTCCTGTAGCGTGCCGGTCCTATTTTTTTTAATTGAGGTGTGTCTGCTGCCATATTCTGCTTGTGTTATTTATACTGTAATTGCTTTGTATTGTTGTATTTGTGCGTATATGAGCTATTATATTGTATATGTTTACAAGTAGTTTGTGGTGTTGTGTATGATACCTATGAATGTGTGCTGTGTATGAGGGCTGCTTGTGGAATTGTGTGGATGGATATGTCACATTGTGTGTATGTGTGGGGTATTGCATGTGAGATTGTGTGCATGTATGTGGATTGTTAGCGGGTAACGTTTCTGCAGATTGTGTTTTGACGATTCAGACTCTAACACTCACATTTCTGAACGGATATTCTCTTTGAGCTGCTCAAGTGTGCTTGGTTTGTTCATGTACACCCGCTCCTTACGATATGTCTACAGAAATTAATCAGAAGCTGAAAGGTCATGGAAACATGGCAGTCAAGTAATCTGGGAATTTCTTGAAATGATATGCTCACCAAACAGTTGTCTCAGGAAGTCCATTGTGGCCCTTGCTTTATGGACAGTAGCCCAATTATGTTGAAACCACATTTTAGGACAATTTTCCACTATAGGAAGTAATAAAATGTCAATCATATTCCGATATCTTACAAAAAAAAAATTCCACTATTTACGGTGAATCTCTAAAGACTCGGTTATAATATGTTAACATTAATAGGTCTTCCCCTTGAAGCGGGGTGTCAATTTGGAGACAAGCATGCCAGGCTGACTGACAGGAACTAGGTCTGGCCCCAACATAGATGACCATGCAGAGAGTGCTCCTGATGTGCTTTCTGCCTGGTCCTGTGCCACAACACATGGCGAGCCCAACTTTTGACACCAGGCAACACAATCAGGACAAGACCCTAAGATAGAGACTGTCTGAACAAAACTGGGACAGTTGGGAGTCCTAAATCTCTATATAATCTGCCAAGCAATGGGCTCCATATTTTAGGAGGAGTGCTTCTCTTACATATTTTATTTTAATTAGGTGAGGGGCCATTGACTTGCATTCCAGTGTATGTTTGCTCTACTTGCGACTTGGTAAGTCTGCAGTCAGACCCTGTCCCCTATTTTACAGACAGCACATAAGCTTGCAATCTAGACGATTCTAACAGATCAGATGCCAGGGAACTGCTGCAAAGGAGAAAAAAGCAAAGATGTACATTTTTTTAATTTGTGTTTTTTTTTTTTAATAACTGTGCAATTATGTATGAGTGTTCTTTTCTGGTTTTGGTTGCTTTTTCAAAAAGGGGAAATATACATTGATGCAGTTATACATTCTTCAATTTATTTTGTAATGCATTTTTATACATTTTACGCCTCTGTCTTTGCCTCTCTGTGTGATGACACCTTGTAAGTAACATGACCTTGTCATTCATGTATTTGCCTCTGGCACTAACAACACAGAGCAGAAATCTTTGTATCCAATTAATTACATACAGATAGTATTTGCATAGAAACTACATTTGCTTTTATAGCCTCAAACCTTTTCTTAGATATATACTGCTGAAATGAAATTGAGTATATCAGTGCACATAGGCAAGAAACCTATGGATTTAATTTTTAGTATTAATGAAATAGAATTTCATCCTATGCTATGATTTCAAAATGTATTCCAGTAAAATTATGTTGTCCAGTCTTTCCAAATATCCAACGTGATGGGATCAACCTGGGGTCCTGTTAACAATTCGTCCCTCAACAACAGTTATATAAAGCAATGGAACACAAAATCCAATGGCTTTTTCCTTGGCTTCTGGCACTAGTTTCATCCTGGAGAGAAACACAATTATCTGCAAGTGCTCTTTTTTTTTTTTTTTTGTCTTTTGGGATCTCTGCATAAAAGTGCGCATTCCTTCTCCCATGTTCTACAGCAATATTTGCAAGTGAAAATTTGTGACTTCCTGTTAGCAACTGGGGGCGATAAGGGCAAGAGAGGGGCTTGAGCACACTTAGTACATTTTTTTATAGGGTCTGACAACTTCCTGCAATGTCTTGTATGGTACATAGAACTGGAACAATTGCATTCTACAGTATATATAGCATATGGTCCACGTACAGACATAGTTTTTTATATTCTAGTGCCATTTTTAGGAAGCTACATTTCTGAAACCATATTCAATTTCTATAAAAAAATACCATATTTGTTTGCTAGCTATTTTTTTCTCTCGAATAAATGTATATATTTTTTTCTCTATAGAAGAAAATGATATAAGGGGGTAAACAAAGAAGATATTGATAATTGTGGAGAATTGACAAAAAAAATGCAAATTCTAGACTGAAATAGAAAAGCTAGGAAAGTCAGCTAAGTTGAATGATGAAGTGTTTCAATTTGGCTATTTTGGTCTAAAATTTGCAAATCAGCATTCACATCACCATCTGATTAAAGCCAGCCTTAGGTCAACTGTCTTCCAAGTGCATTTATATTTAGATTTGTACAATTCGATTTAGTCAAATTGCGATTCTGCATATCGGATATATGGTCGTATACCCAAGAAAGCAACCAGCGCAATGGCACCTGTGGCACAAAAATTCAATTTTTCATGGTTGATAGGAGAACAAATGATGCGGAACTTGGCATCCACAGATTTAAGGCACCATACCCAATTAAAGTGGTTATGGTGCCAACAATTTCCATTTAATGATTTTTTTTAAAATAGTCTAGGTTTAAAAAAAATCATCCAGCCAACATCCAGTCAATGACCAACCATTAGAAAGAAAAACAGTGGTAAGTTCTCTACAATGGCTGGTCACTGACTGGATGTTGATTCCAATACCCAGCACTTTACTATTGTTATGCCTCCCCTATAGACATACCATATGTAAATACTGCACCATCATGATCTGCAGGATCCAGACAACTAAATCTAATTCCTTCTTACTATGTATCCTTTTCTGTAAATGATTCACAATAAGGACCATGTATGTCATAGTCTTGCTCTCTATTTCTCTCTTAATGTCACAGCACTCTATGCTATAATGCAATCCCATAATCATTTATTAAGAACTCCACGCTTTCATCTTTTAAAAACATTGCCTGCATACCCAGCGACAGTCCTGGTCTCCAGCTATTCACAAGTGCTTTCTAACTGAGCAGAAATGAATGGGTCAATATCCTTTTCTATTCTCTAGGGCATGGCTGTTGATTTGCTTAATTGACAGTCCCTTTAATTATCTTAATCCTAAACAAGCCAAGTGTGAACATTTAGGATATTTCAAGATCAGTAAATGTCACTTACAGCCACAGGAAACCTTTCCAATCTCCAGGTTGGAGATACTTAATGCCTTTTCACTATATATACCACAACAGCAGTTCCCTCGACTTGGACTTTGTCACTCTGTATTTCACTGGCAACAAGGCACTGTGTATTTCAAACAAGCTACATCCTCATAGCAAGATGATCAGTTTTTTTAACTCCTACAATCAACTTGGCCCTTCCTGTATTGAAAATGGTCAATTTATACCAGACACCTCTACGTTGATGTTTCCACTTCATGATAAAACAACATTGGAATGATTCCTCGATATACTAAAATTTCAAGTTCAACACTTCAAGAAAGCAACTACATAGTCACCAAGAGTCTATTAAAATTCAATAAACTTATTTTTTAGGAGTCCCAGAATAGCTTGCTTAGTACTGGTAAATTAACTATTTTAAGGTTTAAAGACATAACGTGGTTACTAGAATTTCAAAACAATCTTGTTGAGCTGCTAATACGTGGTCCCAATCATGTAGCTACTTGTATACTCTTAATACTCTTAATAAAATATTGGTTCATCTTCATTGAGTATACCCAATGGTATCTCTAAGGTTTAATATGAGACTAACTAACATTACAGCACTACTCTAAGACAGCTCTCTATTACGAGGCATAATTAATTTATTTATGTATTTAAGTATTATTGTTTAATTGGTGTGCCTGGGATCTGTCTAGATACACGCCCTCTGTATAAAACCTTTGTTCCACCATTAAAAGAACAGAGTAATGGGGTAGAGCTTAGCGCTCAAGTGGAATGGCTGCAACTTCTTGCAGCTCCCAACACTGAGTGAACGGATCTAATCTGAGGTCCCACGGTGCCGACCCAGAGTGAAATCACCTACTTCGATACCAATTAGGGGTGAGCGAAAAAGGCAGATGCCTTTCTTGCTCCCACAATCAAGTAGGAAACTCTGCAGGCGATCTGGGTGCCTACCTCACGTTCCACACTGAACGGGCTGCACTGGAAATCCCAGAACTGCCAGAGGTAACACAACAATAACCTCACCCTCAACATACGGCAACCCACAGACACTATGGGGAGAAGATCCCAAAAAACACAACCAGGTCCAAGATATAAGTGCCATGTTACAGTGCCCCACTGTCACAAAGAAGGCAACCCCTCCAACCTGTACTGGGAGTACGAACGGTTCTGAGTCACGAGCGGAGGACATGACAGGGATGTCCCCAACCTGGCCCTTACAGACGGCACCACCGGGAAGGCAAAACCAGACTCCAGCCACCAAGCGGATCTATTACATGAAATGAGACACCTCCATGCGGCAGATCTGGAAATGCTCACGACCGAAATTACTGTAGTAACGGCATGTACACAGGCCTCTGAGGAAGACATCCTAGACCTGAAGCAGGAGGTGCAGAGCTTGAGAGAAGCTTTCCAACAAATTCAATCCTCTCACACTTCCCTAACAATTAGTGCTGACCTGGCAGAGGACCGCCACAGATGCACAAACCTCAAGATTTAGGACATTCCAGGCACCGTTGACACCATAAAACTGCCTCACTACCTAAGTCACCTCACCACCTCCCTTATGCCGCACGCTCAAGCAAATAAGCTTACATTTGACGGCTAGTGATGTACCGAACGGTTCGCTGGCGAACGGTTCCTGGGGAACATAGCATGTTCGCGTTTTCCACGGCGGGCGAACATATGCGCGGTTCGACCCGCCCCCTATTCGTCATCATTGAGTAAACTTTGACCCTGTACCTCACAGTCAGCAGACACATTCCAGCCAATTAGCAGCACACCCTCCCTAGCAGACCCTCCCACCTCCTAGAAGGCATCCATTTTAGATTCATTCTCAAGCTGCATGCTTTAGTAAGAGGAGGGAAAGTGTAGCTGCTGTTCATTAGATAGGGAAAAGCATAGCTAGGTTAGGGTATGCTTTTTTTTTATTTTTTTTTATATGTAATGTAATTGCACTTAGTTGTCTGCCACTGCTGCCAGCTTAATTTCCCCAGTCAGTGCCACCACTTATATCTGGTGTCACAATAGCTTGGATTTAAAACAAAAAACTTTTTTCACTGTTATAGATTGAATAGCAGTCAGTTGTCTGCCACTGCTGCCAGCTTCTGTGTCAGGCTCACAGTGCATACTGTGCCCATTTCCACAGTCAGTGCCACCACTTACATCTGGTGTC
>OW240920.1:31306055-31457796 GCA_933207985.1 Pelobates cultripes | reverse complement strand
GTAGCTATTGGGACACCGCAGTGGAAGGTACCCGGCCGAAATTACTTTTCGCAAAAAGCAATCCCCAACCTGTACTCAATTGTGCAAAAGGAAGTAATAGCATCTCTGGCACACAGTGTTGGGGCAAGGGTCCATCTGACCACTGATACCTGGTCTGCAAAGCATGGTCAGGGCAGGTATATCACCTACACTGCGCATTGGGTAAACCTGGAATGCATGGCAGAGGAGTTGGTGACACCGCCACGACTTGCAGGCAGTCCTGCTGCCACCTCCTCTACTCCTCCTACTCCATCCTCTTCCCTAACCTCCTCGGCTGAGTCCTCTTCTGCTGCTGCGTCTTGCTCCACATCAACGGATAGGGGACGTAACAGTGATTAAACTGATAACAATAGTACTAAACACACCACTCCTATCTGGTGGCACATTAGATTGCACGCGCAGTGCCCCAAATTTGATGTGATCTGTGAGTAAGGTAAACGGTTGTCCATACAAGTAGGTTGCAGCTTTTTGAGGGCCCACACCACCGCCATGCACTCCTTTTCAATGGCAATGAATATACTTCGCTGTGCAAAAGTTTCTGGCCGTGCGTACGGGTTGCTGCGCCACCATCTGCTCCGACTTGGCTCGAGGTACACTCCCCAATCCAAGCATAGAAGCGTCTGTATGGACGAAAGTGTTTAGTTGGATCAGAGGGGCAAGAAGAAGTACAAATGATTGTGGCGCCGTCTTGAGCTGTTGGAAGGCCTGTTCACACTCTGGGGCCCAATACTACTATCTTGGGGAGGTTTTTACACGTTCCTATATGGCACTTACTGGGCTTTAGGGTCAGTCCGGACTCACTAATCCGGTCTATTACGGCTCCTATGTGGGTCAGGTGTTCGGGCCAGGAGCAGCTAAAATGTCTATACCATCCAAGTAGGTGTGTATCAGTGTGTATCAGGGATCCTTAGGACAGGTGTCAATCCATATCTGCCCAGTGACCCTATGTAGGGGGAACAGTCTCTATTCTGCTCTGTGTCAGTGTGTATCATGGTCTCTGAGGACAGGTGTCAATCCATATCTGCCAAGTGACCCGATGTAGGAGGAACAGTCCCTATTCTGATCTGTGTCAGTGTGTATCAGGGATCCCTAGGACAGGTGTCAATCCATATCTGCCAAGTGATCCTATGTAAAAAAGGCCTGATGAGATGAGCTGCCTTGGGCTAAAAATGGTCCACACGCTGCTGTATTATAACTCTGAATGCCGGTTGACTTGCGTGACTTATCCGCCACCAACTAGGGTTCAAGCCGCCAGTGTGTACTTTATAAATGTCTTTATAAAGCAGTGTGTACTTTATAAATGGCTCCACCTGCCACCCGTACAGCAACACAGTCTCCAGTTAGGAGGACCAACCAAGCATCTTCTTCCATCTGCCTGTTACAGAAATTACTGCCGTGTACACGACCACTGATAGGAGACGCGGAAGGTATTAAACTGATAAAAATAGTGCTAAACACACCACTCCTATCTGGTGTCACATTAGCTTGACCGCGCAGTGCCCCAAATTTGCAGTAAGAGGACCGACCAAGCCTCTTCTTCCATCTCCCTGTTACAAAAATCAATGCCGTGTACACGTCCACTGATAGGAGACGCGGAAGGTATTAAACTGATAAAAGTAGTACTAAACACACCACTCCTATCTGGTGTCACATTAGCTTGACCGCGCAGTGCCCCAAATTTGCAGTAAGAGGACCGACCAAGCCTCTTCTTCCATCTCCCTGTTACAAAAATCAATGCCGTGTACACGTCCACTGATAGGAGACGCGGAAGGTATTAAACTGATAAAAATAGTACTAAACACACCACTCCTATCTGGTGTCACATTAACTTGACCGCGCAGTGCCCCAAATTTAATGTGATCTGTGAGTAAGGTAAACGGTTGTCCATACAAGTAGGTTGCAGCTTTGAGGGCCCACACCACCGCCATGCACTCCTTTTCAATGGCAGTGAATATACTTCGCTGTGCAAAAGTTTACGGCTTAGATAAAAATCAATGCCGTGTACACGTCCACTGATAGGAGACGCGGAAGGTATTAAACTGATCAGAACAATACTAAACACACCACTCCTTTTTTTTTGGTGAGGCTTTACAGGACAGAGTGCTTCTCCACGGGACATGTTAACTCACGGGCAGCTGGCTCATCAAGGAACCAGAGCAGCTTTCCATGTACAGGTAAGACACGTGCAGCCGGTAAGGGTTCAGGCTCTTCTTCCTGGAGGATACGCTGCAAGCCTGTTGAACGAGGTGACCTTGCTCGGGTCCCAGGTGTACGGTTCCTAAAATGGCTGCCATATACACGTCCACTGATAGGAGACGCGGAAGGTATTAAACTGATCAGAACAATACTAAACACACCACAAATAAGGTTTCTCTCCTGTATGGCTCCTCAAATGATGCTTAAGATTAGAAGCGGCTGAAAAGCATTTCTCACACTCCGAACAAAAATATATTTTTTTAACATTCTCTCCACTTTGAACGAAATGACTTTTGGGAAGAGATTAACATAATTAAACACAGGCAGTAAAAATACAGTTTTTAGCCATACACTGTAACTTTAAAACTACACATCCCATCTTCATAATTACATATTTGGAATCAGCACACTTAAAACATAAACATAACCAAAAATCAGCCAAATACATCCAGGGGTTAAAAAGTTAGCTGGAGGTCCCTTTATGACCGACCGCAAGCACATTTTCCTGCCCAAAACAGTTCCATAGATTTGGACTGTGAGGTCGGTCTATTTCAGGCTGAAAAAACGACTAAGTCACATCGCCGAATGGGACTTAGTCTCTGCAGCTGTAAAACCAGTAGGGGAGAAGGTAGAGCTCAGCGGTGTTCGCGGAAATGTGTAGCCGATTTTAGTTCCATGAATTTGGCTACATACCGCTGACCTCGTCGAATGATCAAAGATGGCCGCCGCCACGTGTTCGGCAAACGAACAAAGACCTCCCAGCATTGTCAATTAAGCTGCGGTTAACCGCAGCTTCTGGGAGGTAAATTGCCTGCACACTTCCACTTCTGGGTGGTCTGCCTGTGTGGTACTTGGTTCAGTAAGCCCCATTTACTGAACCAAGTGGGAATTAACCAGGCAGGCACAAAGGGTTTGCACCAGGTCTGGGGACACGTCTTAAAGGGGCAGTGTCCCCAACAAGTCTGGGGACACGGCCTTAAAGGGGCAGTGTCCCAATCTTCCTGATGTCCCCAAAAAGGTGTTTAAAGGGCCAGCACCAGTCACATAAAGAGTCCATAAGCCCCAATATGCCCACTGACAGTCTTAAAGGGCCATACACACCAAATAAAAGTGCATACATTTTCACAATCTCCCAGGGGCCATAGTCATGCGGGAGGAGGCTGGCAAATAGGCTTCTCCACAACCCAGGGAAGCAGGGCAATTTGCCATTTAAAGGGCCCGTTACAAATAGCAGTTTGTAACAAGGTGTCAATCCATATCTGCCAAGTGACCCTATGTAGGGGAACAGTCCCTATTCTGCTCTGTGTCAGTGTGTATCATGGTCTCTGAGGACAGGTGTCAATCCATATCTGCCAAGTGACCCTATGTAGGGGTAACAGTCTCTATTCTGCTCTGTGTCAGTGTGTATCATGGTCTCTGAGGACAGGTGTCAATCCATATCTGCCAAGTGACCCTATGTAGGGGGACCAGTCCCTATTCTGCTCTGTGTCAGTGTGTATCAGGGAACCTTAGGACAGGTGTCAATCCATATCTGCCAAGTGACCCTGATGTAGGGGGAACAGTCCCTATTCTGCTCTGTGTCAGTGTGTAGCAGGGATCCTTAGGACAGGTGTCAATCCATATCTGCCAAGTGACCCTATGTAGGGGGACCAGTCTCTATTCTGCTCTGTGTCCGTGTGCATCAGGGGCTCTGAGGACAGGTGTCAATCCATATGTCAAGGTGTCAATATGTCATATGTCAGGTGTCAATCCATATTGATTGTGATTTAGGAATGTTAGGTGATTTCTGCCCTTTATGGATTAAAACCAGACTCTGTATCAACTGTGTAATTTTCCATGGGAGTTTTGCCATGGATCCCCCTCCGGCATGCCACAGTCCAGGTGTTAGTCCACTTGAAACAACTTTTCCATCACTATTGTGGCCAGAAAGAGTCCCTGTGTGTTTTAAAATTCGCCTGCCCATTGAAGTCAATGGCGGTTCGGGCGGTTCGCCGGTTCGCGAACATTTGCGGAAGTTCGCGTTCGCCGTTCGCGAACCGAAAATTTCGGGTTCGCGACATCACTATTGACGGCTTCTTTCAAATCCCAAAACCGAGACAAGCACCACATACAGCCACTCTAGATGTTATAATCTGTTGTCACTCTCTCACTGTCAAAATCCGAATCACGGCTGAGGTGCGCGGACGAACCCCACTTACATTCGAAACTGCCCAAGTCACTTGACCCGCAACACATTGTTGTGGTGCTGATCAATGACACCGGTGACCAGCCAGCTGAGAGCTGCTGTCATAGAATAAAGATAGACATTACCGAGGACTCTGGCGGAGACCAAAGAGGGCACCACAAAAAGGATGTCTGAAATATCTGAAGTGAACACTTTCCTGCAGGCCCTTGGGATTCCTATAAAAGCGCAGACTCCCGTGAACCCTACTATCCCACATACATGGGACCCTGAAAGTATAACACCCTTCTTCCCAAGAGAACACAAGAGGCGAGGAGCCCCAAAATGCCTGCTTTATGCTGCCCTACATTGTTTTGTTTCCTTGTTACCCTTTTCTTAATTTTTTAAGTTCTGTTGAAACCACACATACACAAACGACACCCATTAGCCAACTGGCATCACTTTACGCCTTCTGATGGGCCCCTGCACTGTTTAGTGAGACCTTTTTAATAGTAAGAAGCCATAAGCCTTACCATTCCAACTTGTGTTCTGAGACAGCAGAAACAAATGCGTGATACTCTCAATAGGGCCTTATCGCACAAGTACTTAATGTCCTCGTATGGGGCATAACTCAACCCTGCAGTACCACTGTTACTGTCCTATCTTAGGGAACTCATCATGGCCGCACACTACGTAGAACGCCTGACAGCATAAGGCTTTGCCTCAAACCTACAGACCACTCAAACCTACCTGACACTAGCTACCCAGTCGGGCCACCACTCACTTATGGACCAAATCACAAAGTGGAATGTTGTAATCGTCTCGCCATGTACAATTCACTATATGTTTTTTATGCTACATTCTCCTGCAAACCTGTATTATGATTGTCATTCCCTAAATAAAACAAAGAATTAATAAAAACATTTTTTTTAAAAAGGACAGAGTAAGCTCTGAACGACATTTTGTCTCAGTCATTTTGCTCCCCAAGCATGCTTAAATGGTGGTGTTCCTGTCCAGGCACAAAAACAAGTCCATGGTAAGGCTGAGCTTTTAGAGTGATTGATTACTACTTTTTGGGAAGGGTTTCAACTATTCTAGCAGTATCCTTACATGTTTGTTACATGCTGCATTGGGAAGGTCACATATACAGCTCTGCGTAATTTGTTGGTGCTATATAAATGATAATAATAATAAATAATAATATGGAGAGAAAATGCATCATGCTTTCTATATCTGTTTATGTTTGTGTGTATGTCTCTGTTTATGTCTCTCTGTCTGTGTCTCCGAGTGTATGAATGTCCACCTATACATTTATCTGCCTTTTTGCATATCAATTTAAATACTTAAAATATCTATCTTTATATTTCATTATTTCAAACAAAATGTATACACAAAAGCAAGCTTCCAGGTTTTCAATCTGAAAATATTAATCAGAATTTTAAACTGACAAAAGTGATAATTTACTGTCATAATTTATTTGATGTGATAATTGAAGATGGAATATGAGTGAGCACTTTTCTCTCAAGGCAACAAGTAATTCTAAAATGTATTTACAATAAAATATTTTTACATTAATTGAGTACAACATAACATCACAGATAATAATGTCTAAAGAAAAGATGTCAAAACTGAAATCCTCTGGCTCCCTCCGTTTTGAAGCTTTTTTTTTCACAACGATAGAAAAAGGTTTTGCAAGCCCCGGAGTCCTGTTTAACCTACAGGAAGGCATTTGTATTCTGTTAATTCCATCTCCACTAAAATAAAAGCATGTAAAATAAAGCCAATTAAGACATTAACACATTACCTAAAGGGATCACTGTTATCGAAAATACTTTTTGTAGTCAGGTCATGTTTGTGATATAGCAAGTTGAGAAAACTTCAAAGCTTAGATGTATATCTGAACAATAGAAATAACTTGCAATATAATGGCTAAGGGCCTTGTTGAAAGATATTGCATAGCCCAATTTCAGAGTAGAGATGAGCTGTGAGCCAAAAAGTTCAGATTTCAATTCAGATCATAAACTTACGATAGGCTAGGCCTTGAGTCTGGAAAGATTTGTGTAAAATAGTCGATAAGAAAGATGAAAGATAAAAATATAAATACATATGATCAGTTTAGAATTTCTCTCACTAATGCACTATCATCTATCTATCTATCTATCTATCTATCATTATTTTTGTCATATATATGACTATATATAGTGCTTTACAATATTATAAAGGGGGGGATTTAGCAATAAATTAGACATTTACAAAATGTTATAGGAATAATAAGATGATGATGACCCTGTGCAAAAAAAGCTCACAATCTATATCTATCTATCCATCTATCTGCCTGTCTATCTGCCTGTCTATCCGGCTATCTTTCTGTCTGTCTGTCTGTCTGTTTTTCCAACTCTGTATGTTGACAATAATGATCTAAAATCACTGTTTAGCTAATAGATCCCTCTAGCTACACATTTAAAGGCTTAGTACAGACTAGTAAAGACTGAATTTTTACAACTGACCTGAAGCTAACCTTTCATGGGTTAAAAATCCTCTTCAACATAACCTTAGAATATTACTCTACCAGTATATACTTCACTTTAATTTCCGTGTTTCATACATAAGTTGAATTAAATATTTTTCTGCATTGCTTAATGTCTCCACTCATCTAATGCAGCAGAACTTTATTCAATGAAAATAAATGTAATCATTTTGACAAATGTGACTACCAAATGATGCCATTAATTCAAAATAGGAGACTTATTTTGAAATAAATTAAAAGGATATACTCTGTAAGGCCATCATCATATGTAATTAGTACAAAACGGTAATTGGGAAGCTTGAAATCAAAAAACAATTCAACAACAGTATAACAATAGGATAATTAACCCTTTATGAGTTAGAACAGTGGACAAGACATTGCTTTGCAGCAGCCCTACAAGGGTTAATGACAGTATCTGAATATTTTGAAAAGTTTCTGGATGGTTACCAATTTGCGCTAGGTTTGACAGGTTTATTATTTAGCTGTGTCAGGCTATTATTGAACATATTTACTTATTTATTACAGCTTTATAGCATATCAATAAAATTGATTTGTTCACATAATACCTTAAGGGAAATATTTCTTTATAAGGCATGTATTCCGCTACAAGATAAATAAATAAAATAATGTGCTACCGGTTAAAGTTTGCAAAATGCTACTTTTTTCATTTATTTTTTTTTTAACAGTAAAGTTTGATGAGCAAACATATTATTCACTCTTATTAATACATCCATTCTACAACAGTTACTTGCTTGCCCTGCCTTACATGATTCCAAATGTGTTTAATCTTAGATTTAATAGGTAATGAAGGGCTTAGCCTAGAGACCTGCCAAAGGGACATTTTTATGTCCCTTTTGTTCAGGAATGATTTTGGATACACAGATATGGAAAATTCACTAGTGTTTGCTGCAGGCCTTTCAATTAGACAGCTATTTAAATTAATACCTACACAAATCAGAGTAATTCCCACAGATTACAAAAAGAGGTTAACAAATAGTTCTCTGCTTGGTTTAGATAAAGCAACTTCTATGATAAACAATGTTGACAAAAGCTTCTCAGTATGACTAAGAATATCGTAATATAATAGATTTCCAGGACAAAGAACTTTTCAGCTAACCAACAGAATAGAAAACATTGTCCTTGGGTAACATCCCTTGTTAATATGGAAAAGTTGCAAAGGTCATCGAGCATTATCGGACACTTTGACTTCTACAACAGTTGCATAGTTTGCAGAATTTTGATCTACTTTTTGAGCTTAATCTTCAGAGTATTTGCTAACTCATTGGTAAGCAGAATCTTTTTTTCCAATGCACTACAGGATTCACTTACACTGGGTTAGTAAAAGACAATGTACATTGAACTGCTGTAAGATGAATCTAAACTTGGAGATTTGCTTCGATTGAATTCCTGGAATGTACAGATCCAAAATTTGCACAAGTCATGAATTAAGCAAGCCTCGCAATGTACAAACATGTTCATTTTGATTTGTGATTCTGAATTCAAAAAAATAGATGATCGATGGATAGAATGTTGATTGGGGGTTAGCGGACAGTCGCTAAAGGATGAATATATTCGCAGATCAAGTGAGAAATGAGAAAAGGAGGGAAAATGGATAAGCAGTAAGAAAAAACTATATATATATATATATATATATATATATCTTTAATAAATTCATAATATATAATGAAACATTTTTACTGGTCCTCCTATTTTGACCTCTATAGGTTGCGTTTTCTCACCTGACCTGTGAGCCAAATGGCGGTAAAAAGATCCTATCAGTATACTCCAAAATATAAACATAATATTATATTATGTATATAATTTGCATAGTTGTTTATACCATTTGCATAACCGTTTGTCTAAATTGCTTTTTAAATGGGTGTTTAGTGCCAAAATGCTACCAAGCTGAACTGGCATGGCCAAAATTTAGACTTTCTGAAAAACCTTTTGTTTTCGGGAAAAATAGGACAAACTTAATTGTTTCGTCATACACAAGTCTAGGTGAATCATATTTTTACAGGGCTTTTTTGTGAGTTTCACTCACCAGTAAGAAGTCCCCACATTCTAAAATGTGTGTGGTACTTAAAAATGAATTATGAAGGTTAGGAAATGTCAACATTTTTACAATAAAAGTTTTATAGGATACTATATCTGCTTAATACATTATCCATTCTCATGCCACGCCATTTCTTCAAAACCTTACAATCCATATTTACAACATGTATTTGGGCAGGGTGAAAACCATGAACAACAAACCATATTCTCAGTAGGCCTAAAGATATAGGTGGAGCAGGATTTCCAAATATATTCGACTACCACCAGGCTGTCTATTTGTAGAGAATCAACTAGTCTATCCAATCACCCTCAAAGCTATGAATCTCGATAGAACAAGCTATCATTTAAACACCACTACAGACGCTACCATGGATGGTCTCTACTACTACTTTTGACTTCCTCTTCGCTCATCCAACCCTAAAGTCTACACTATTGACATGTAGGGTATTAGCGCATTACACGGATCTAGCACAGATGTAGCATTGACATGAATATACGCCTGCCTAATCTACCAATAGACAGTATTTTGGAAAACTCTAAATTGGAGTCCCTATTAGATATGGGTGCACAGAATTATCTTTGGTTCTGCTTTGAATATTTCCACCTGCAATATTTTTTAAAACAATTAAAATACCTGAAACAGGTATGATGAAAGATTTGATCTAATATGCTCCCAGACTAAACCAATCTTGAAAACTCTATTGAAATGTTATAAATTACTTCAACCAATGATGCATTTGTAAACTCCCGTACTTTACTCAAATTTGAAACAAACAACGTCCATCCCAGGGAATGAATGTTGATCTTCCAGAGGGCCTTTTTTCTCACATCATAACATCCCCCTTCAAGAAGCCAATTATAAACTGTTTTCAAGATAGTATCACACACCCACAGACTAATAGATCAGACTCATTAAATTGCTGGAGATGTACTAAAGAAATTGGATCACTACACCACTTTTGGTGGTCATGTGAATTAGTACATAGCTTTTGAAAGGACATCAGGTATATAGCTCAAGAGATCACAGGTATAGACCTAGCTTTTTAAATTACATTATTACTATCCCACTTGACAAAGGAACACAAAATTCTAATACTCATTATTATACTTTCTATTTACCACAGCAAAGATGGAAAGAGCATCCTTTTTGGAAATCCACAAATAAACTTTAACAACATCCATAACAGCATGGTTATAAGAATTGAACAATTTTGTATGCTAGAAGAACTTAGATGGTATACAAAAAATAAATCAGTGGCTGATGTTTATGAATAAGGAAACAGATTGAGAACACATGTTCCATTCAATCAGCCTAACAAGACATAACTATTTTAAATCTGCTAAACATAACCTCTGACTCATCCTCCTGCATTATGTATTGTCCCAATTAATTGTGCACTAAAAAGTAATTTACAACAGGTTGTCTCCTAGCAAGCCACCTTGTACTTATCCTAGCTTGAGTTCTGAGCGGGGACCCACCGAAGGGCAGGCTATTTTAGCTGCTGTCCGTTCTCAGAATACTCTTGCGACCCATTTTTTGCTCTCCATTAGTTTAAAGGGTAATCCAGATGTGGACCCCTTGCTCATGGTGCCTAGAGAGAAATCAGCTATGCCTCACGGACGATGCCTAACAAGGCTGAAACGATCGTCTGGGGTTGCTGTATCTCTCGTGCAGAGAGAACTTGCTGGCATTTCGGATCTGGACTGCCCGTATGGGTGGGACCAGTCTGATATGCTTCAGATATGTTCTCTCTGTAATGGCACAAGATGAGCTAAAACCAGCTTGAGTTCTGAGCTGGGACCCACCGAAGGGCAGGCTATTTTAGCTGCTGTCCGTTCTCAGAATACTCTTGCGACCCATTTTTTGCTCTCCATTGTACTTATCCTAGTTACCCTTGTTTGTTTTCTTTTTTTTTTCATTTTAAGCTAGTTCTATACTGCAGATGGATATGTCATTTACAATTCTATTTATACTGTGCCACATTGGACCATGTAATATTGAGTAAATACATAAAGTGTTCCATCTGATAAAAGAGTAAATACTCTATTCAAAGATGCTATTATTCAACTCTAACACTTACATTAATTTATTTAAAAATGTCTACTGAAGTTGATACCTACCTTTCGCTTACAACCATACTTATTGTGTCCACACATGTATACACTTTTGTATCTTTTATTATTTACTATGTGAAAATCTTCTGAACACTGGTTTCTGTGAGATATGTGACATTTGTATTTACTGTTGTATTTTTGATACATGAACTTATATAAACTTAAAATAAATAAATGAAGAAATATGTTCATTAAGTATATCTACTATTCAGTGCAAACATGATTCAGAAAATGTTTAGAAAGTGGAAGTGGATTCTATCCAGCATGATCTGGGTATTATCCATATTTTTAGGAATCTACTAATATGCTTAGATGGCTTTTTGTCTGTCAATCAGGAGTTACAGCACTCTTCCATTCTTAAACTGTCTTTAGTATGGTGGAATTATTTGATGTACACTATGTGAGTGATATTACGCAGAATATACTTAGTTTAGTGGGGGGGTGGCTTGACCGCTCACTGTAATGGACACGTGAGTGCTCGGCTCCTACAGAGGGTTCAAGAAACACAGTGATTAGCAAAGCGATTTCCTCATCTATAACACCCATGATATCGGGTACTACCTAAGGGGAGCAATGGCACACCGGACAGTGAAAAATCCAAAGCTAAAGCAGACTTCTCTGAAGATCGCGGCACTCAGAACACCACTGAGCCAGGAACAAAATGGCGCCAACAGGCCTTCTTTCCCAGCCTCTAATTAAGACAGAAGTGACATTACATCTATGTCAACCAGAACACCAGCCCTGGCTATGGATTCATCAGTGCAGAAAATGCTGGTAGAGCTTCAAACACACTGCAGAATGATTTAGCAATATTAGCAAAAGAAATCCATCCAGATATGCAAATGCTGGGCGAAGGGACAGCCCACTTGGAAACTAAGACAGAGGAAATCATATTGGCCCATAATACCCTGGCTGAGGTCTACCGGTCTATAGATGGTAGAATTAACTCCATCTTTGCCAAAATAGCAGACCAAGAAGAATGAGACAGAAGAAATAATGTCCGCTTAAGGGGTATATCTGAAGACATCAAACCCCAAGAACTGCAGGCTTATGCAACAGAAGTGTTTAAACTCATGGTGCCTGAGCTCACTGACCCGGCTCTCAACTTGGATAGAATCCACAGACTGCCTTGGACTAAACATCTTCCAGCTATTGTGCCGAGTGACATTATCACTAGAATACATTACTATCCTACAAAGAATCTTGTCATGAAGGCTTCAAGAGCTAAAACGCTGCTTCCTGACAAGTTTGCAGGCATTCAAATCTATGCAGACCTGTCCACAGCCACATGCAAGGCTTTTGGGCCCGTCACCAGCGTACTCAGATCTGCAGGAGTGCTGTACAAGTGTGGGTTCCTGGACTAATTAATTGTGCGAAGTAACGGCATGGAAAAGCATATACTCACCTCTGAAGTGGGTCGTCAGATGCTGAAGGAGTGGAATGTCGCAACAGATACTACAGAACACTCTGCTAAGCCACAACCCACAACTAATTCACCAAGCAGAATTCCCCACGATTGGAAAACAACAGCGACGGCCAAGTGACTAGTCCAGATCCACACATGTCATCCACACAAGGTCACTTGTCCGAAGGTTTTCAGTATCCATATTCTCACCTCTAAGAAGTATGGTTAAACAAAAGTTTTCCTTATGTCTTTATATGTTTTAAAACAATCAGTTTAGTTTATTAATATTAACTGATGACAAAATATTTGTTACAGATTACACTACCAATAAATAGATTTATGGTTTTGCTTGGTTACAGGTTAACTTCGCATGTTGTACTTATAGTTTTGTGTTATATGTGGGCTTATAACGTGTTCCCCTTAGTGCCTGAGGGAAGGCAAGAGCCATATAGAAATACACTCATGGCCTAAAGGGGAATGTAACTAATGAAATATGTAGAGCATAGTACTTCTAGGCACAATTACTGGTAAAAGCAGAAACAACCGAAACTGAACCCTAGCACCATGGGCTCCACAGCCTAGATTTGAACAAAATGTTCAGGTATCTCTTACCTGAAAAGTGCATTGTAAATAGTTTTTCTGTTATTCTACCCTTCCTTTCCCTTTTTTTTTTTCTTATCTTTATTTTAATATCGTACCACAAATGATTATTTAACTATCCGAATTGCACTGACCACAAACCCGGTTAGATCGAATGCCACCTCTAGTGACACCAGAAAGTGGAAAGGTATTTCCCGCAACAAAATTGAGTTCTAGCGACCATAATGTAAATGTAATACCTCTGTATTACATGATACTGACACTGGTATCCCAAAGGGACTTAACTCCACCAATAAACGGAGACTGGCCCTCCAAGAAGCCAAAAGAGCAAAAGCACACATAGCTTTTTACCAGGAGACACATTTCCAACGAGTTCTCCAGACAAAACTTTCCTCCAAAACTTCTCCTACAGGCTATCATTCCACCTATAGGTCAAAAAAGAGAGGAGTATCAATATTGATAAACAAAGATGTAGCTTTTCACCAATACAGGTTTTTACTCTTGCAATACCAAATAAATAATGCACCGTACACTTTTGTAAATTTTTATGGGTCACATAATGATCAACACTCTTTTCTAGAGAAAATCCTTGCTTTGGCAGTGTCCCACAAATATAGGGAGATACTGGTGGGTGGTGACTCCAATTTCATACTGGACTTGATCCTAGACACGACGTCCTTCACAACAATCTCACAACACTCCCTTAAGAAGAGACAGAATGCAATAAGTACATTGAGGACCACCCTCTTATTATGACTTTCTAGATGCAATGATAATCACTCACCCCACAGAACAGGACTTCACATTCAATTAGACGGCACATAATTCATACTCTAGAATTGACTGATTTCTGGTACACAACACTTCATTAATCAGTGTCCAAACCACTAGTATTGGAGATATCTCGTGGTCTGTTTATGCACCAGTCATATAACAATACAAGAAAAATCCCCCAATAAGGGTTCGGTTACATGGCGGCTCAACAAAATGCTCCTAACAGATCCAGACATAGTAGCTAGATCCAGACATAGTAGCCCCCCCCCCAAAAAAAAAAAGATATGGGGGATTATTTTATAACAAATAAACCAGAAGACACAAATATAGTCAACAGTTGGCAGGCACACTTGAGAGGACTATTTATTAAGCATGCAAGTCACAAGAACAAAACCTGCATAGCAGCGTATACAAAGATCCTACAGGAGTTGAAAGACTTGACTCACACTAATAAAATAAACCCTTCACAGCCAACCAGGAAATGTAAATTAAAAAGTAGATTAAGGGAATTAAATTTATAGACAATTACATATCTCAGGTTCAAACATAACTTCTTCACAAGTGGGAATAGAGCAGGAAAACTCTTGGCCTCACAACTGAAAGCTTGTGCCACAAGTACTAAGATAGCATATATACAAACAAAAACAAATAAGAAACTAATAAACCCTCGACATATAGTGGACGAGTTTGCAACATATTCCAGCTTCTTGTATAATCTAACTGAAGACACACAAACACCAACCCCGACAATAGATGACAGTCAAACTTTTCTAGATGGAGTCCACCTCCCCTCCTGACTGCCTGAAGAGGTTGAGGTCCTATCACAGCCGTTTACACTCACAGAAATAACACAAACCATTAACCTATTTCCAAAACACAAATCACCAGGCCCGGATGGGTTCTCCAATTTATATTATCAAACATTCCAAGACCTCCTAACAACGCAGGTCAAGGATCTCTTCAATCGCATTTACACACAGGGTTCCATGCCAATTGAAATGGTCTATCTTATGGCCCAATTTCAGACCAATCTCACTACTAAATTGCGACACCAAATTATATGCAAAATTAATAGCTAATAGATTGGAAAACCTAATCCCTAAGTTGATTGACCAGTCCGGATTCATTAAAAATAGACAAGGATCAGATAACACCAGAAAAATCGTTAACATCTTAGAATACATGTAATCGAACAGGATGGATGGCCTTCTTCTAGTGCTGAATGCACCCACTCATTGAAGGAATACACATAAAAGACAGGTCCTGTTGCTGATTACATTTTACTGACTATACAAAACCCCACTAGCTCCCTTCCCCATCTACTGCAACTGTCGGAGGACTATGGGAAAGTCTCTTGTTATAACTTAAATGAGAACAAAACCCAAGCACTTTCCATTGGCCTACCAACTGACATTGCCCACGCACTGTAAAAACTATAATTCAACTGGAAGACCTCCTATATCACATATCTGGGGGTGAAAATTGCTGCCACACCCCACAAACTGGTCTCGCTTAACTATCTACCTCTGCTACAGGCTTGTCCTGCTAGCTTTTCAACACATAAAAAGGTTCACCTATCCTGATCAAACTAACGAAAATCCTGTATGTGTTCAGAATGTTGCCTGTATGCATACCCCAAACTTTCTGTGAAATCTTCAATCTGTCCTGCTTGAATTTGTCTGGGGACATTTGAAACCCTGCTTACCAGTTGTGCTACTACAAGAACCAGAGTGGATGTAAGGCTTAGGTTTCCCCAATGTGCTTGCCTATTACAGGGCTTCTTACGTGGAATCATCCATCAAACTGCACTCATCTGGGGAGGAGGTACAATGGATAAACATAGAAAATAGCATGATATCTGTAGCGGACCACGGATAACCCAACCGATTACCTCCGCTATTTCCCTTCCTTCAGCCATTCAGGAACCCTTACAATAAGCAGGCATCCATTTCCCCCCCAGTAACTGGACGAAACACAGTCCTGGAGGTTACAACACTGACTGACTTTGTTTATGTTGTACACATGGTTTTACAGACACAGACCCCCTACAAGGGGTCTCCAACACAAACAACAGGGGTTTCAATGCCTAGAAATTGAAGGCTTATACTGAATTCAATGATATTGTTCTCCAATCCTTTTCTTTTTTCTGTAACCCTTATAACAGGCATACAAAATTCAATAAAGAATAAATAGAAAGAATATAGTAAGTTTGTGTGCTGTAAATTCTTACGTAGATAAGACAGTTTGTTAGATAACCATGACACTTCACTGCCACTCACTCAAAAACTCAAAAATACCAAAAACTCAAGCTCTTAGTATGGATGGTCCTAGTCAAAACATTAGATGAATCCGAAAGATAACAGCTGCATTAGAATTGAACTGTGACATCCTATATCCCCAAATTCCTTCAGCATTACCTATGCAGCAGGAAGGAGCATTCTCTCAGGCAAGGAACTCCATGACAGGGTATCTATTGTGCGCCACTTCTACATCAATGTTACTAGTCAGTAATATCATTAATATTAAGGCATCAATACTGATGCAGACTCTCCTAGTCTGTGGCATTCCTGTGTCGATGTTAACACAGGACTTCTCACTCAGTGACATGGTAACGAAATCTTGAATATGACACAAGATGTTTACCTGCTAAGCGACATCACTACATTGACAACATACAAGATTGATGCAGAATGCTCAATCCTTAAAGGGACTCTCCAGTGCCAGGATAACATATCCGTTTTCCTGGCACTGCGGAATCCAGCAATGCCCCCTGCCATCCCACCCACCATCCCATGTTGCTGAAGGTGTTAAAACCCTTTCAGTTACTTACCTGAATCCAGCGCTGATGTCCCTTGGTGCTGGGTCAGGCTCCGCCCATGCTCCACACATTGGCGGGGGAGACCGAATGCACATGCGCAGCAATGGCTGTGCGCACATTAGACCTCCCCACAGGAAAGCATTATTCAATGCTTTCATATGGGGATTCTGGCAATGCTGGAGGTCCTCATGCATAGCGTGAGCACATCCAGCATCGTTTAAAACACTTTTCGGGTTTTAAGAACCTGATAGACAGCCACTAGAGGAGGACTTGACCCTATAAGGTAATTATTGCAGTTTAGAAAAACTGCAATAATTACACTTGCAGGGTTAAGGGTGATGGGAATTGGCACCCAGACCACTCCAATGGGCAGAAGTGGTCTGGGTACCTGGAGTGTCCCTTTAACCCCTTAAGGACACATGGTGTGTGACATTTCATGATTCCCTTTTATTCCATAAGTTTGGTCCTTAAGGGGTTAAAGGCTGAAATTGTAAAAATGATGCAAGCACAGCTCCATTCTGGTGTCACCATCTTATGATGTTCTGGTTCAACAGTGAAGATATCAGATGCTAGTCGTATGTATACTCACACCTTACAGATCTTTGTGTCCTGTTGTGGTCTTTAGTAGCCCAAGAATACAGTCCTGTGTTTTATTTATTTACTGTTTTTTACTGTTTTATTTTTGTTTTGTTTTTAAATTTGGCTTGTTCTTTGATGTTGTTTACCACTCTTATCCTGACCTTGCATTGCTCTTTTTGTTGTTACTCCACTCCTTTGACCTTGGCTTGTTATTTGGCCATCTTGAACCTGCCACATACATTACAACCATTTGTTTAATTTGTCTCAGAATCTCCTATCTTCACCTAGTTGAAAATGCTGTAGCATAGTTAATACAGGACAAATACACAATATGGGATTGTAAAAATATACAATTGTTCAAATAATCTTTCTAAAATATTAAGCTCTGTGTTAGTTTAAATATTTTCTTAAACTTAGATATTTCCCCCAAAATGAAAACATCCCTTGCCGACTAGAAATATTTTTAGACAGATAAATTTGGGGTATTTTAGGTTGCTCTCATTGAATCTGTTAGAATTGTTCCATTAACCGTGATAACTTAATATGCAGTCCTACATTCCTTTATTTATGAAGGTTGTTACATTTTATTGTGAAAACTAAAGTAATTCTTTAATTAGGGATTATTCTAGCCTCGGTGAGGGAATAATCTAAATTTTATTAAAGACAGGAGGCGAATATTTGCTTTACCTTCTTTACTGAAACCTCCAGCAGCAAAGAAACAGTTAATAGAACTTTTCAAAACAACCAATCAGAACAAAGCAACAGTAGTATAAAACCCCTAAGCAGGCTCTTCCACTTCCTCTTTCTTTGATGAGGTCGAGCAGGAGAGCAAGGAAACCAACGAATCCACCTTGTAGCAGACACATCCAGAGAAACAAACGTCAAGCCCAGAGAGAAAACAGATTACACTGCAAGAAAACAGAAAACATTGTGAAAGTAAACTGTCAAGGCAAGATGTCATATCCATACAATATCACTTTCACATCATAATACCTGATGAATAAACAAAGTCTACAGATCTTATGAAGACCTAGTATGTACCTAAGCTAAAAGGCATTGATGAAACATAATTACAACACAAACATGATGAATAAAATGCACACGGACAACCATCACTGAATATTAGAAATAACCTTTATTATGTAAAACCATGCATTCACAAAACATAACAATATCCCCAATTATTTATAATAGAATAAAACCCAGATCCAGGGAGGGAACGTAAAAAAAGGGGGGGAAATATTCGCCTCCTGTCTTTAATAAAATTTAGATTATTCCCTCACCGAGGCTAGAATAATCCCTAATTTTATGGCAGGATAGGAGGCTTCATATTTGCAATTTTAACGCCCAAATAGTAGAACCAGAAGCAATATGAGATAGAGGACTGAAATAAAGGAGAATGGAAAAACTGATTCCCTAAACCAAGCAGCGGTGTAGAGAAAATGCAGAAGGGACCCAACGGCTTCCAAAATTTTGAGGTGACAGCACCCCGAACCAAAAGTGTCCCAAAGGAACTCAAGGTCAGTCAATGAGAGGATCCACCAAATCCAACGGGCGAGCGAAGATGCAGAAACAGTCCAAAACGTCCGTACGCAGAAATAAACAGCTGTCCATGAGTAGACGGACGAAAGAACCAGATTCTGGATCTACATGGTCATGTACAATCTGTCAACAGAGCTGTGGCCTATCCGGAGAATAGGGGTACGACTTCAGACCGAATTCCTGGAAGTGTCGTTTCGCCTGGCCAAACCACTTCGGAGGAGTCCTGTGTGCTTTCCCCTTTTTGCTGGAGTTTGCCATGGGAAGGCAATCTATGACTCCCTGTCTCTTAATGTCCCACGTGGGATCCACAGGGGTAGCCTGCCACGACTTGTGTTTGGGTCCCAATGGCGGTCCTTATCATGGCTGTCCCCATTGTCTGGCTGAGTTGCCCTCTCAGGGTAGGATCTTATGGGGCCATTCAGTCCTGTGTTTTATTTATTTACTGTTTTTTACTGTTTTATTTTTGTTTTGTTTTTAAATTTGGCTTGTTCTTTGATGTTGTTTACCACTCTTATCCTGACCTTGCATTGCTCTTTTTGTTGTTACTCCACTCCTTTGACCTTGGCTTGTTATTTGGCCATCTTGAACCTGCCACATACATTACAACCATTTGTTTAATTTGTCTCAGAATCTCCTATCTTCACCTAGTTGAAAATGCTGTAGCATAGTTAATACAGGACAAATACACAATATGGGATTGTAAAAATATACAATTGTTCAAATAATCTTTCTAAAATATTAAGCTCTGTGTTAGTTTAAATATTTTCTTAAACTTAGATATTTCCCCCAAAATGAAAACATCCCTTGCCGACTAGAAATATTTTTAGACAGATAAATTTGGGGTATTTTAGGTTGCTCTCATTGAATCTGTTAGAATTGTTCCATTAACCGTGATAACTTAATATGCAGTCCTACATTCCTTTATTTATGAAGGTTGTTACATTTTATTGTGAAAACTAAAGTAATTCTTTAATTAGGGATTATTCTAGCCTCGGTGAGGGAATAATCTAAATTTTATTAAAGACAGGAGGCGAATATTTGCTTTACCTTCTTTACTGAAACCTCCAGCAGCAAAGAAACAGTTAATAGAACTTTTCAAAACAACCAATCAGAACAAAGCAACAGTAGTATAAAACCCCTAAGCAGGCTCTTCCACTTCCTCTTTCTTTGATGAGGTCGAGCAGGAGAGCAAGGAAACCAACGAATCCACCTTGTAGCAGACACATCCAGAGAAACAATCGTCAAGCCCAGAGAGAAAACAGATTACACTGCAAGAAAACAGAAAACATTGTGAAAGTAAACTGTCAAGGCAAGATGTCATATCCATACAATATCACTTTCACATCATAATACCTGATGAATAAACAAAGTCTACAGATCTTATGAAGACCTAGTATGTACCTAAGCTAAAAGGCATTGACGAAACATAATTACAACACAAACATGATGAATAAAACGCACACGGACAACCATCACTGAATATTAGAAATAACCTTTATTATGTAAAACCATGCATTCACAAAACATAACAATATCCCCAATTATTTATAATAGAATAAAACCCAGATCCAGGGAGGGAACGTAAAAAAAGGGGGGGAAATATTCGCCTCCTGTCTTTAATAAAATTTAGATTATTCCCTCACCGAGGCTAGAATAATCCCTAATTTTATGGCAGGACAGGAGGCTTCATATTTGCAATTTTAACGCCCAAATAGTAGAACCAGAAGCAATATGAGATAGAGGACTGAAATAAAGGAGAATGGAAAAACTGATTCCCTAAACCAAGCAGCGGTGTAGAGAAAATGCAGAAGGGACCCAACGGCTTCCAAAATTTTGAGGTGACAGCACCCCGAACCAAAAGTGTCCCAAAGGAACTCAAGGTCAGTCAATGAGAGGATCCACCAAATCCAACGGGCGAGCGAAGATGCAGAAACAGTCCAAAACGTCCGTACGCAGAAATAAACAGCTGTCCATGAGTAGACGGACGAAAGAACCAGATACTGGATCTACATGGTCGTGTACAATCTGTCAACAGAGCTGTGGCCTATCCGGAGAATAGGGGTACGACACAGAGGACGAATAAAAATGAAATGTGTGGAGCAGAAGCCGATGTACTGAACGGCAAGAAGGAAGAAGACACGTCGATACCATGACGTCAGAACGCGATGAAATACAAGATGTACTGAGGGGAAACCGTAAGCGGAAAAAAACTGGCGAGAGATAGCGCTCCCGTACGGTATACTCCTCTTGGTAGACTGCAGACCAAGAGATCCTTAGCAATGCCAGAATCTTGAGAAAACGCACGAGTCGTCCACTAGCTGACATAGGACGTGAATGGCCCCATAAGATCCTACCCTGAGAGGGCAACTCAGCCAGACAATGGGGACAGCCATGATAAGGACCGCCATTGGGACCCAAACACAAGTCGTGGCAGGCTACCCCTGTGGATCCCACGTGGGACATTAAGAGACAGGGAGTCATAGATTGCCTTCCCATGGCAAACTCCAGCAAAAAGGGGAAAGCACACAGGACTCCTCCGAAGTGGTTTGGCCAGGCGAAACGACACTTCCAGGAATTCGGTCTGAAGCAAACCCCAAAGTATCCTGTAGGTAAACGGGATGCGTACGCCCCGAAGGAGACCAAGCTTGGAAAACTCGTCCCTCGCCTCGCTGAGGGTCCGGCAGCCACTTGGAGAACCGCTCCACATGGCAGTTCGCACCGAATGTAATCATGCCAGTACTCGAGACCCTGGAGGGGGAGGCAACCAATCATTGGGGTCTCTCCATGGCCGGGTGAAGCCGTCCGCCACACAAGTGTCTCGTCCCGCATACATTCTGTCACAAATGACGAATACTTGTCCAGAAGCTATAGATGGCGATCCTATGTGAGATCCGACTGCAGTCCGTAGTGGGCAACCGGTGAGAAGTCCATGCCGGAAGGTAGCGAGCAATACTGTGAATGTTGAACAAACCTGCAGGTAGATCCATGCAGTTGGCGTAAAGGAGTCCCTTCTCCGGAGTCATCAATTAAGTCTTAGATGAGCTTCATCCGAAGGTCACATGATTTGGTCATACCAGCCCAAAGACCCGAGAAAGCGCCATGTTGGAGCGGCTGATAGTACCGGATCCTGGAGGTATGGCTTCCATGGCGAATAGGCACGGTCAATTAACCGGGTTGGGCCCCTAAGTGTAACCCGCAGGTTGCGGAGCATATACCTGGTATTTTCCCTGAAGACTGACATCTTGGACCTCACCGGAAACTGGGTTGACTTGGAGTGAGTCAGATTCAATATGTCCATGTTGATGGCAAAATCCATGCGGGTTTCTCTCATGTGCATTTGAGGGAGAGAACCAATCGTCAACGCCGAGCAGCTCTCAGAGGGGATGAGTGCCCTCCATCTCAAAATGTGTCAACAGACGACATGCACTGGGAACATGTAGCGTGGGGATGGGGCGGGAGTCCACTCCACCGCACTCTTTGCCCAGCAGGGCAACTGCGGAATGAGTCGGAATGGATGCCTCTTTTGGTCATGCGTATCGCTCATGGAACGGTCCAAGGTTCCGCAACCTTGATCTGGAGTCCGGGCACGGTCCGAGAGACCTCTGGGGCTAGTTAAGGGGAACCCTATGAATAGAGACGTGTCGGCTCAATTTGTACACGAGGGTAACTCCGGAGAGCAGACCCAGCACTTGGATGCTAAATCCATCAGTTTGATGTCCAGCTTGGACAGGGGCCGTTTTGCGGTTCTCAGGGGTAGAAACCAACTAGGCGATAACTATAAGTCATATCGGTCCATTCCCAGTGGGAATTTAGTCTTCTCCGCTTTCCAAGCGGTAACGCGCCGTTCGTCCCAAGGAAACATCTGTGTCCGCGTGTCACCGACATCCACTGGTTAGTCCCAGATAGAGTGCAAACCCCGTGTCAGGTGTTTGCGGTGTCCTTTCCGGACTCCGTCATGAAGACTGATCCTCTTGATGAATCCATCCGTTAGCCAACGAGTACCAGGGGTGCTTGGTGTAGCGTCTAGGATGGCCGGTGGAGTGTCCCCATAGGGTACCGATGGTTTCTGGCAGTGAGGTCAGCGGGGCGGCAAGAGGACAGGCCAAGTGACCTTCTGGGTACGGGAGATTTGTCCTTCAGCCGTGATTGCACAACTGCCAAAGAGGTAACACTGTCGGAATGATACCTGGTGTGGCCAGCTGGGGGTCACCCAGTGTGCAAGAGGGGTTCACCCAACAAGCACAAGCATACCATGCAGTATAGGCCAGCAGGGGAGGGGGTCACCCTCAGTCTGAACATAATCGGACACTGTAGGTACAGTGGTGCGGCCAGCTGGGGGTCACCCAGCGTGCAAGAGGGCGTCACCCAACAAGCACAAACATACCATGCAGTTTAGGCCAGCAGGGGAGGGGGTCACCCTCAGTCTGAACATAATCGGACACTGTAGGTACAGTAGTGCCGAAGTGGTTAGCCGTATAATAAAGTAACCAAACATTGCCGGTCCAGCAGTGTAGACGGCAGGAGGGGGTCACCCTCATATAACCAGAACCGGGCATTGCAGATCCAGCAGTGCTGTAGGTAAGAGGGGTTCACCCTCAGTGTTGTATCATAGAGGTCTGTACACCCAGCAGTGTAGTCAGCGAGAGGGGGTCACCCTCATTATGGTTATAACGGGACCCTGTAGGTCCAGCAGAGTAGTCCACAGGAGGGGGTCACCCTCAGTATCTGCGTATTGCAGGGCACTGTAAGAACAGAAGCTCAATCAGTGGGAGGGGTACCCTCTTTTATGGGAATACCCGGACGCTGCAGGTCCAGCAGTGCAGACTGCAGGAGGGGTACCCCCTCGGTATGATAATAGCAGGACATTGCTGGAGCATTAGTATAGGAAGCAGGAGGGGGTCACCCTCAGCATTAATCTTACAGGACGCTGTAGAGCCAGCAGGGTACTCATAGGTAGCCATGTTGCCAGAGGGAGGGGGTCACCCAGCCCACAATGGTGTCACACGTCCATTATTATGGTCCAGTAGCAGGTAGAGCCCCAGAAATATGGATGGGGGGGGTTCACCCCCCAGTAATAACAGGTCTGAATGTGGGGCCAGTAGCCCCGCTGAGGGGTAGGAGGGTCCATATAGCGAGAAGCTGACTCACAGACCACTCAGGTATTATATTAGGATACACTTTTGAAGTGTATGTGTAGTGGAAAATTTAAGTCCTTTGCAGGAAGGGCAGCAAATCCTAGGCAGGGGAGCTAGGTGCTGAAAAACAGACCATTTAATTTTTATGAGAAAAAGACTGAACCTTCGAGAAAGACTTGATTAGCATATAACACATGTGGCATATTCTTGTTAAACAAAGATTTTTATTTGAGCAGTAACATGTCCCTTTAAATCTGAGATTCACATGTAATAGTAAAAAAAGTGTGACAAGTCTATTGCTAAAATAGAGAACCTAGTCACATTGCATCAGACATAGTAAGCTGCAGTTGTGAACGTGCCTGGGACAGATCCTGCTATCCAGGATCTGTTACATATGCAGCATGTGAGACAAGCACAGTAAGTAGAGGGATAGCTAAAAAAAAACTGGGCTATCTCCCCTGATATAGGGAGAGGGGAGGGTGGCCACATGGCCAGCAGGCCAGTTCTTGGGTGTGACCTGGCTGTTCACAACGCACAGAGCCCATGTGGCTCTGAAAAATGGCCGCCGCGGCTCCAACAAAATGGCTGCCGTGGCTGCAAAAACAGAGCGCGGCCTACCGCGTGGTGATCGTGCGGCACTGCAAGCAGCCAGGGGCCACGGGGAGCAGGTGGGGAATAAGGGAGAAGGGTATGGGCGACAGAGCCCAGCAGGGGAACCCAGGGAGGGGAGGGGGAACAGATTACAGGCAGAGCCAAAGCATCATAGCAGGGGCACCCATTCCACATACAGCAGAGTGAGAAAACAGAATAAAGTAACCCAGAATAACAATAAATCAATGAGCAGTATACAGAATCTATCAGATAAATAGCCTAAATACAGCAACAGATGTTACCAAGTGATACAGCAACTACATAGCATGAAGCGGTATAGGAAATGACACAGAATAAACTGCCTAGCTAAACACAGCAATAGACTGCCTAGCTAAATCCAGCAAGAACCCTGCCTAAATAAAACCAGCAATTAAGCTGCCTAAACAAACCTAGCAAATAGACTGATTAAATAGACTGATTAAATAAACAAGCAGCATGTAAGATAAAACAACAACCAAGAGCAGAGACAACTCTGAGTTGGTGAGTGCTCACCTGGAGGCAGCAGCAAAGAAAGAGGAAGTGGAAGAGCCTGCTTAGGGGTTTTATACTACTGTTGCTTTGTTCTGATTGGTTGTTTTGAAAAGTTCTATTAACTGTTTCTTTGCTGCTGGAGGTTTCAGTAAAGAAGGTAAAGCAAATATGAAGCCTCCTGTCCTGCCATAAAATCACACTTACCATTGTAGGACATTTATCTGGCCAAACCCTACTGTTTAGACTATCTATTGAAAGAGGCAAAACTATAAATGATGACTGTTAGTGTTAATAAACAGTTACAAATAACTTTTTGTCATTTATTATATGAAGTTGTGCACTGTCACAGCAAAAATGACAGTTAATGGCCTTGGGTTTTATCTGAGTAGAAATTGATAGAAATTGACAAATGAGCAGAGATAAAATCGCATGGGCTATTGAACATCAGCAGAACACAGCTGCAAGTTTACTGCTCAATTTAAAACGAAGAGGACTTAAAGATCCATTCCTGGACCAGGTAACAGATTTTTCCAGTACTAAATAGTTGTGATAATTGTGATTTACTTGTAATGTCAGAAATATATATATATCTCTAAAAAATATATAACATATTACAAATGTTTAGTTTTAATGTAGCCTTAATAAAAAAAAAAAGGAATTTATCAGAAAAACGAACTAGATACACATGTTTGTCCCTGGTATAAATATATGCTGGTTTAATTTCCACAATATTTTTAAAGGAAACTTTTCTCTTAAAAAGTTTTTGTATTACTTTACTGAATATAAGATTCATAACTTCATATTGCCAAACTACAATCGATGTAGCTGAACGTACAACTTTGAATGGAGATGGAGACAGTCATATTGATTTTTTGAAAATTTGCAGGTAAAATGCAGCTGTGGGCATATGATGTCAGCAGCCAATCAAAACCCAAGATTCCAACACAGGAGTTGACTAGCACTGGTAATTATTGTGTAGGGCAGAGAAAATTACTGTTTTACTCATATGATATTTCTGAATACCATTTGTGAGGAGATAAAACTAACATAGTGCCCTGGTTATCTACACCACACAGCCAAGAGAAGAGCTGTACAAAGGGATATCAAGACCTGGAAACTACTCACAATGAATGGAGTGTTGCACCCAAAATTCAGCACCAAGAAATTGTACACCGGCTAGAAGGAAGGAGGTCTGGCCTGATGAGTATCAAGGTCACAGCCCTGGGTGAAACAACAAGTATCTAAATGTAATAAATGTACATCACAAATATGAAACCCAAAGGTGAACTGATAAAACAATGTCTGGGACAACAACAGATATAGGATACAGATAAGGAGGAGGTTACATGGTAAGACAAACCCCTCCATGGGATGTACAATCAACAGATAGTGAATGTTGCTCACATTACAAAATACTATAGGTGAATGAAAAAAAGCAGTACTCAAAGGCAGCACTGAGACACTAATCCTCATAGCACAGGAGCAGGCACTCAACACTAGATCAAATGGTAGTTGAGAATGACAGGGCTAAGGACCTGTGAGACTTCCAGATCCAGAAAGACAAGAAAGTACGGAAAATCCAAGAAGAGGTTCTGGCACACCAAGACTCAGTTTCAGGCAACGTTATAAATAGTATTTATTGGAACTTAGTGAACAGAGAAATGTTTCGACCTATATATATATATATATATATATATATATATATATATATATATATATATAAAAACTTGACAAATACCTCCTTGATTGGTTCAAGCTTTACATATATATATGTGTGTATATACACACATACACACATAATACACATAAATCAAGTGAAACCCTAGAGGAAAGTTAACTGCTAGCAAGGTCTATTTTAAACATTGCTTTTTAAACCAGATAGTGGATCAAGTTTCAACCACTTGAGTCTCCTCCGTATGATGTTGTTTAGTTTAGAAGTTGAAGTCTCTTAGGGTAATTTACTAAAGTGAGAATTCAAAGTCAGTTCAAAGTAAATTTAAAATTTAAGGCCAGAGTAACCAAACTTAAAATATAGCTGACTTAGAGAATATATCCAATTTGCTCTTTTGACCTGAAATTTGAAATTCCCTTTACATTTATTTTGCATTCTTACTTTAATGAATTACCCTATCTGTTTTATCTGTCCCTGATATTATTATTATTATTATTTTTATATAGCGCCAACAAATTCCTTAGCGCTTTACAATGGGTGGACTAACAAATATGTAATTGTAACCAGACAAGTTGGACACACGGGAACAGAGGGGTTGAGGGCCCTGCTCAATGAGCTTACATGCTAGAGGGAGTGGGGTAAAGTGACACAAAAGGTAAGCTAAGGAGTAGAGAAGTAGATTGGTAGAATAGAAGACTTATTGTGTGTTTTGTTTTTTATGACAGTGGCAGGAGAGAAATCAGTTGGGAGCCATTAACAGTTTTTTACGCTTTTGCGTAAAGTGAGTTTTTAATGATTTTTTGAAGGAGTGGAGACTGGGTGAGCATCTAACGGAAAAGGGAAGGGAGTTCCACAGTGATGGCCTAGAGAAGTCTTTAAGGTTAGCATCAGAGGTGGGATTATGAACAGACGATAGATGTAGGTTTTCGGCAGAGCGTAGGTGCCTAGACGGGACATACTTGTGTATTAGAGAGGATAGATAGGTGCAGGGACTGACAGAGGGGTGAAGAGTGGGTGATGTGGGTGGACATAAATAATCTTTATTACACTCTAGCACCTTCCACACCGACACACATATTGATTGACACAGCCAATTAGCACATTCATTTATAATTATGTAATATCAGGAACCTGTATCAAATGAGTTTTTTTTTCTGCAAAATATAATGATCTAAATTTGATTATATATAAAATATAGACTATACCATATGCAGCAGAAAATATTATCTTACAATAGGATATTTTTATCACTAGTTGTCAGTTGAATCTTATTGTTATGAGATATGCTGGAATTATGAATATAGTCTTAGAACGTTTGTGGAAAAAAAAGAATAATTTTTATTATTTCTTTTCACATCATTTCAGTAGAGGATTACTCATTATCTTCAGCAGTGTGGTGTAGGTACATTTCCAAACCATGAATAGCATAATTTAAAAGGCATCAAAAAGACATTACAAGAAAATGATATGTCTTTCTTTTATTGTAAAATTACGGCAATTCTATTGAACAAGGCATAATGTATTGTTGCAATGTAAAGATAGACTTAAACTGTTCTCAATAAATTGTTGCTATCTTTTTGAAAGATTTAAAGTTGTGTTCTACTGAATAGTGTGAGCAAAGTAGCACTAAGATCATTAAAAAAAAAAAAACCTATGAGCTTAGTGAAGCATTGAAAAGCATGTCTTACTTTGCTAATTCATTGAAGGAAAGGGTATTTGTCAACTGGCACCAGATTACCATCAAAATGAACTTAAGGATATTTGATGCTAAAGCTAAATGCTTGTATCCTCTGGTCTAGCAAATAAAAAAGTCATTTTTTTCACTATTGATATCAATTGATTTTATCTCAGCTCCATTGTAGCAACACTGTAAGGTTCAGTATTTAACGGATCAGCTACAACAGTAAAACCACCGCCTATTATTGTGCAATTCCCCCTCGTGCTTCCAAAACATTTTTGATTCCTTGAGGCATGTACTCCACAAGACCTCTGAACATGTCCTGTGGTATCTGTCACCAAGACATTAGCAGCAGATCATTTAAGTCCTGCAAGTTGTGAGGTGGGGCCTCCATGGATCAGGTTTTTTGTTCCCATGGATGCTCAATCAAATTGAAATCTGTGGAATTTGGAGGCCAAAGCAACACCTTGAATTCTTTCTCATGTTCCTCAAACCACTACTAAGCATTTTTTTACAATATGACAGCATGCATTATCCTGCTGATAGAGACCACTGCCATTAGGAAACACCATTGCCATTGTACATGGTCTGCAACAATCTCTAGGTAGGTGGTACGTGTCAAAGTAACATCCACATGAATGCCAGGACCCAAGGTTTCCCAACAGAACATTGCCCAGAGCATAACACTGCCTCCACCGTCCTGCCTTTTCCCATAGTGCATCCTGCTGCCATCTCCTACCCAGGTATATGATGCACATGCAATCGGCCATCCATTTTCATTTATTGTATTCCAACAATATTTAATGTACATATAGTTTTTAATATTTTGGGTTATAACATTTGGTGGGTAAAATTTTCAATTGTGTTCATCAAATGTTTGCTCTACCCATCTCCTCTTTCTCCATCCTTTGCCCCTTCTGGCTGTAAATACCTTCATATAACTGTCTCATCTCCATCCCTGTTGCTTAGGCCTCAGTTCACACACCCAGATCCAAGCAATACTGAACATCTCCATTTTTTCCAAGCACTAAATGCACAGTTCTGCAGAATTTATTGTCTCTTTATACATTTCAGTAATAAATAAATAAATCCATCTGATCTAAAAGAAAATGTAATTCATGAGACCAGGCAACTTTCTTCCATTGCGCCATTGTCAAGTTCTGATGCTGATGTCCCCATTGAAGGCAATTCTGGCTGTGGACGGCATGACTCATTGATGCACATGGGGAACCAAGGTTAGCCTGTCTGGTCTGATCTAATCTAGTCATCACCATTTGGCCCTTGTCAAAGTCATTCCGATCTATTCGCTTGTCCATTTTTCCTGCTTACAACACATGAAATTCAAGAACCAGATAACAAATCAGGGCTAAGATTGCAAATGAAGAAGAGGAATCAAAACATTGTTTTATTTATCCTGTTCTCCATATGCCTTCTCTATGCTAACTGCATGGTGAAAAGGACAATGATCATGCAGGAGTTAAAATGGAGATGCCCCGCTGAATGATAAATGGGTGTAGATTTCTATATAGAACCCTTTTTTCACATCTAACAAATAAATAATTCTTAAATACAGGTATAAGTAAACATAAATATTAAATATCCTGAGAATTGACAGTTCCCCTTTAAATTGTTGTCTGCTAAGTACTTTAAATCCTATATTATAAGCAGGAGTAATTTCTTACTGACTAGAACCAAGACCAACATTAAAGGGTTTTCCTACATCACTCTGCTTCTTTAATTTATTCGATCTCAAAAAAAATGCAAGACACAAATTATTCAGCACTTACTCAAAGAACCAATTAAATTACATGCTATTGATAATAATCATTATAATGGAACTTTCCAGTTCATGAGATTCGTTACTGCAACTTTCAACACATTTGTTTTAAACTGAAAACAAGTTAAATTTAAGGTTGTTTCCACAACAGTATAGCCTGCACATTCAAACAAACTAAAAGGATCATTACCTTAATAGTCTCTCTAAAAAATATTCACAACATCCCTGTGCAGCACAGCAAATGGAGAACACCACTATGAAATGAACCAAACTATTGTATTAATTAGTTCTTGAATATCATAATATGAAAAGCTTATTACATTAATCTTACTCATCATTAGGGAAGGAGACATAAAGATAGACTTAAGGGAATAGTCCAATTTAATAATAACATTTTTTTTATTTTTTATTAAAGTGTTTTGTTTTTTCAAACAACTTTAGATTACTATCCTATCCAACAAGGACAGCAAAAATAGGCTTAAAATCATTAAAATGCAGCTTTATTCCTTCTCCTGGATAGTCTCTTAAATTCAGTTTTAATATTCCTCCTGTGATCTTTATTACATATGACTTGTGTTCAATCAGATGTTCTCATGGGATACACCAACAATGCTTCTCACAGAGAAGCATTGAAATAATTAATCTTACAGAGCTCTTACTTCTGCTTTGAACTATAGGCAGGAAACCCTTCCTTCTGTCTATCTGACAGCCAGGAGGTGTTACTAAGCAGATTTATAAAATAACCAATTTGTCTTGAAGTCAGCACTTTTATATAATATGTGATACACAGTTAGCATTTCAGTAAGCTGAATTGCTTTAGAAAACTTGAGTGTTCCTTTAATCATGAAGCAATTTACTGCATTGAATGGTGGATCTGTGATGTCAGCAATCGAATAGAATCTAATGCAGGAAATCAATGTTTGATGAATCGTGGACAAATATATATCTATAAACAGGTACAAAGAAACACAGCTGTCCCAGACAATGTGCAATGCTTTATGTGACTTACAGCAGTTTTGAAATAGTAAGTGGATACTTAATGACTAAGGTGACATCAACACCCAAAAATAAGAAATGTTCAAATTCATTTTTCTATGACACTTCATATATATGGCCTTTTCTTTGCCTTGTCGGGCATTGTCAAGGCTGTAATAAATGTCCTTTTTTCTCTCTCCCATATTGATTTTTGCACAATTCCTCTGATCCCTCAATTTTCTGTTGCAGCCCACATAATATAATGCATCACTTACACTACTGAATGGTATGCACTGGTTTCCTAATATATCTGATGCCCATAATGCAGTTTTCTTGGCTTTGCAGATGTGTTGACTGTGATTAAGTACATATTGTATTAGAAATGCAATAAGAGAAGCTGAAAGTATATATAACGTTATAATATTGTCAATTTCGGTTCTCCCTAAAGCTTGTCATTAAAAAATTTGATTAGTCCAATAAAAAAGGCATTACAAGATACACATTTTATCTGTTTTTTACATCTACATCAATGGACTAATATGGCTACAATCTCTACTTGGACACTATGTTTTTTTTTTTAGTAATTGGAGCTGTAGAAAATGTTTATAGGTACAGAATGTATTCCTGTATTCTGCATGTCTTTAAGCTTAACTGGTTCTTCTGTTACTTGGATCTAATCCAGCAATGTAATCCTGCATTCTTTTAAATCTTTCTTTAGTTTTACTAAGCAACATAGCTAACAATTTAGCCTATCTATCCCTCGCCATAACTATGTTAATGTGGTATATCTACACCACTGTTTGTTTGTTTTTTTAATCAAGATAATCCAAAACACATTTCATTTTTTAGAACAGGGGAAATCTATACAAATTTATGTTTTACACTTATAACATAAACCCAACATTATGTGAAAATTGGCTAGGGCTATTACTAAAGCATTTGAAAATAGTATGGATTCAGCTTAATGTGGTTTTGATTAAATTGATAGCAAGTAAAGTGAACCTTGAACAGTTTTTTCAACTGTATTGAAAATAACAGAGCCAAATATTTTAAATTTTTCAAACCTAATTTAGCACTTGAATGTGAATAAACTCCTGTATTTGAATGATAGAATAATTTGCAAAAGCAGACATCATGCCGCTTTAGGAGATTTTAGCTGGAAGCTCTTATAAGTCACATAATTCCTAGAACCTCACAGGATCTGCTTATTCAACATACTAACCTTCACTGGATCTGCTTTACAACTATTCCCAGTAAAGGTAACAGAATATTTTTGTATACTGTAGGACAACAGATCGCTATTCAGAAATAATCAATTTTCCTTTAAGAGGTAGGTGCCCTTTAACATACCTGTTTGAGTGTACTGTTATTTTTACAGCTAGAAATGTGGCAAAAGTAGTGTGAATGTTTTACAGTTAAATAGCACATTCCTTACAAAATCACATATCAGTTTAGCAGTTTCGAAAACAGAAACCATTGCAAATGCAACAAGATGTTCAAAATAATATCTTGAGCTGTTCTGCAGAGCTGTTCATTGAAAATAATAGTGAAAAGTAAAATAATTTAATTTCTTTTCATTTTTATTGAACAGTTTTCAAAATAATTTTTAAACAAAAAATGATTAAGGAAGGGAGGGGACGGAGAGGAAAGGGGGTGTGGTTTCCATCCACCAATATACAAATGTTATGTTCGGTAACCTTACAAAAGCACATAAAAATATAAAATACATTATGTAATATTACATGTTCATATTTTACAAATATTTCAGGGTATAAGAAACAGATTATCAGAGATATTTATTTTTAACATAATTTTCCTGTATGTCCCAATGATACCATAGTTTAGTACTTTTAAGGTTAGAATACTGTTCTATTACCTTAAAAAGGACACTATAGGTATCCAGACCACTTCAACTCTGAAGTTTCTGTGAAGCTGCAATAATTACATTGCAGGGTTATGACTGCCTCTAGTGACTGTCAATCAGACAGCCACTAGAGGCACTTCCTGCTTGCTTTTGGTCACCTAAATGACACTGGACATCCTCCCACTCTGCATGAAGGCATCCAGCATCAGTAAAACCCCCATAGGAAATCATTTCAGCAATTGTGCCGCACATGCACATTAGCTGCCCCTATTGGGTAAGTACGATAAGGGGTGGGCAGGGGGATCTATAGTGCTAGGAATACAACTTTGTATCCCTAGCACTATAATATCCCTTTAAGCGCAGATATTATTTTAGACCAATCTTTTAGTTTAACCCCTTAAGGACACATGACATGTGTGACATGTCATGATTCCCTTTTATTCCAGAAGTTTGGTCCTTAAGGGGTTAAATTGTAATCCCAAATCCTCCCACACTAACATAATGTCCACTTTAAAAACAACACCTGATAACAGGTATGAGTAGCACAGATAAATATTTTTTTTCTAGTTTGAACTATGTAAGTAATTTTTTTCTAAATTCAAATTGTTTAAAGTCTCTATTTTAGATCCAAATTAGGGATGTTAACGCGTTCCTGTAATGAAGCAAAAATCATAGAGCATTGAGGGAACATAACCATCTAAATCATACCTTGCTTTTAATCGATCAAATTACATGAGAAAACTATTATGAAAAAAGTTCTTTAGACTCTATAGTTTTAAACAATATATCCTGTGACATTTATGAAATTTTAGTTGAGGGGAAAATTTCAGCAAAATTATCTCTTTAACTGAATGTGAGTATAATTGATCAGTTTCGATTACTAACCACTTTGGCTTATTTGAAGTCAAATTAAATTTTAAAGCAGAAGCCACATTAGTTGCAAAATGTTAGTTCTTAAAATAAGGCACACTCGGCCCTCACCAACCACTCAATGTTAGTTGAGTTGCCAATTTAATCCTACTCATTTTATTTTGCAGAGTAATCTAACCAACTCTAAGTGATTTAAAAAAAACCCCCAAAAAACAGATAAAGGAATCATCAAGGGGATGGTATAATATACTTTCTGATATTTATTAGTTAAGTTAGTTGACCATATGAGCACAGTTTAAGGCAAATGGATCTTTGGGACTAACAATAAAAAGTAATTGAGGTGAGGGTCCTGTTTCCGTGGGAACTTACAATCTGGATATAAATATAAAGAGTAAAATAGCAACTGTGTGTATTAATTTCTGCTTATGGATGCTTAAAAGATCAACAATATTTTCTAATTTATTACTTCATGCTTAATGATAATATTTAGCGAAATTAAAAGTTCAGATGCAATATTAGAAGGTTTGATTTTTCCTCAGGAAATCGATAAAGGGCCCTGTATCCCTTGCAAGATGCCTCATGTACCTTCCATACCTGCCCCTGTGCAGCACTGTGTGGCTATCATCCCTTAGCTACCCAGGACCATTGCAAGACTTTTTACAGTTCTAGGTACAAATCTATTTCACTTTGCCTCACATATCTCCCATCTTCTTTCAGTCTCTTTTCTCTGTTCCCCAACATTGTGCCTTTTTTCCCATCATATCTATTCCTGTTGTCTCTCGAACTGTCTGCAGCCGTTAAATGTTGCATTTGAGGGCTTTGCATGTCTATGTAGGTTGCTTGTAGAGTTGTGTGTGCGTGTGTGTGTGTTGGGGGATGTGGATGTAGACACTTTTCTACAACTATAAGTAAAAATTGTGATAATATCTTTATTACTGTTTTTCATTTATACATTTTAGCTTTTCACAAACTATTATGAAGTGACTGAAATAAAAGGAAGTATATTCACTAAAGGACTGTTACCTTGCTAGCAGGCTGTTACTAGAATTTCACAAGCAGCTACAGGGAATTACAGGCTGCTGTAATTTAAAACCAGTAGCTAAATTGCAGTTAATGGCTCCCATTTATCTCTATAGAAGCCACTAACCTTTTTATTAGCACCCAGTTTCCCAGTTTTCTAACCTTGTTGCTATTGTTTAAAGAGAAACTAGAGTCAGCAGAACAACTACAGCTTATTGTATTTGTTCTGGTGAGTAGAATCATTCCCTTCATGCTTTGTGCAGTAAACACTGTGTTTTCAGAGAAAATGCATTGTTTACATTACAGCCTAGTGATAACTCCACTGGCCACTCTTCAGATGGCTGCTAGAGGTGCTACCTGGGGCAGCACTGTCATTCAGTGTCTCCACCCTCTGCATGGAGACACTGAACTTTACTCATAGAGATGCATTGATTCAATGCATCTCTCTGAGGAGATGCTGATTGGCCAGGGTTGAGTTTGACTTTTGACTCTTTAACAGTCTCAGCCTGGGGGAGCATTGTGATTGACTAAGACCACTACTTCTGATGATGTCAGCAGACAGCAGGCAAGTCAGTGGCAGCAGCAGCAGCTGCAGACTTAAATACAATTACGATTTTACTATATTTAGGTAGGCAAGGGGAGGCTAGAGGGTGGTTTTATCACTATAGGGTCCGTAATACATTTTTCTGTTCCTGACCTTATAGTGTTGCTTTAACAACTGCTGCTAACCTTTAAAACTTAACACCAACCTCTTACCTGGTGCACAGTTCTTAACAACCGCTAACTCACTACACATTCTATAAATATGCATGTTAGCTATATGGTATTATATGGAAACCCTAAGCACATATCATAGAGTATTAAATACAGTGCTTTACTATGGGGATACCTGAATTTGCATGTGTCAGTTGCTGTGTCAGTTGATGAGAGGTGGACAGGTGACCAGCGCTGAGGAAAAACCTGATAGAATTAAAAAAAAAAAATAATTGCATGCTGTGATGAGTACCATTATAGATCTAGGAACAGCGACACTGTAGCTTTAATAATACAGGTTTTTATTCCTAATGCTTTAGTGTTCCTTTAAGAACCAACCAATTAAGAAACTGATCCATATGGCTATATAAATTATTGATTCCAGGTTACATGCTCCTGTTGTCCGGACTTCAACTATTGTACAATGAAAACACTAATGAATTAAAAATGGTATGCAAAAAAAAAAAAAACCTCTCTTAATTATGCAGACTAATTAGTCCTGATAATCAACAGAGTGAACTGAGATTATGGCTGATGTACAAATAGGTAAACACTGAGTTGCTGTGATTGTATCTTCATCAGATGCTATGATAATATGTTTGGATAACCTATTCTTTCTGGGTAGAACCTTGATCAAACTGAGCATTCTCAATTGCTTTGTTTTGTTGTTTGTATTCTATGAACATTTTTTTTAATAAAGAATGGATACACTGAAAATGAACATTTTGCAGATGTAGCAATATTGCAGCAAATATTGTTTGAAATGCTTGAATTGCTAAACATACAGCCCTTATAGACCCTCAAACAAATCACAAACAGGCACACACGCACACATACTAAATAAACTAAATACTGCCCTTTTGAAATAGCACTTACAAGAATATAGTATGTGTTACTGATAACAACTATGCAGTTCTTGAGGAATCAGACCCCCATGTGCAGTGGATTACACTCTATATCTCTCTATATATGTAGCATACAAGTGAAGAAAGAAAAGAGAATGTCATACATATAAAATCAAGATACAGTTGCAAGAAAAAGTATGTGAACCCTTTGGAATGATATGGATTTCTGCACAAATTGGTCATAAAATGTGATCTGATCATCATCTAAGTCACAATAATAGACAATCACAGTCTGCTTAAGCTAATAACACACAAAAAATGAAATGTTGCCATGTTTTTATTGAACACACTATGTAAACATTCACAGTGCAGGTGGAAAAAGTATGTGAACCCTTGGATTTAATAACTGGTTGAACCTCCTTTGGCAGCAATAACTTCAACCAAACATTTCCTGTAGTTGCAGATCAGATGTGCACAACGGTCAGGAGTAATTCTTGACCATTCCTCTTTACAGAACTGTTTCAGTTCAGCAATATTCTTGGGATGTCTGGTGTGAATTGCTTTCTTGAGGTCATGCCACAGCATCTCAATCAGGTTGAGGCCAGGACTCTGACTGGGCCACTTCAGAAGGCGTATTTTCTTCTGTTTAAGCCATTCTGTTTTTTATTTACTTCTATGCTTTCGGTCATTGTCCTGTTGCAACATCCATCTTCTGTTGAGCTTCAGCTGGTAGACAAAATGTCTTGATAAACTTGGGAATGAATTTTTCCTTCAATGATAGCAATTTGTCCAGGCCCTGATGCAGCAAAGCAGCCCCAAACCATGATGCCACCACCACCATAATTCACAGTTGCGATGAGATTTTGATGTTGGTGTGCTGTGCCTTTTTTTTTGCCACACATAGTGTTGTGTGTTTATTCCAAACAACTCAACTTTGGTTTCATCTATCCACAGAATATTTTGCCAGTACTGCTGTGGAACATCCAGGTGCTTTTGTGTAAACTGTAAATGTGCAGCAATGTTTTGTTTGGACAGCAGTGGCTTCCTCTGTGGTATCCTCCCATGAAATCCATTCTTATTTCGTGTTTTACGTATTGTAGATTCGCTAACAGGGATGTTAGCATTTGCCAGTGACTTTTGTAAGTCTTTAGCTGACACTCTAGGATTCTTCTTCACCTCATTGAGCAGTCTGTGCTGTGCTCTTGCAGTCATCTTTACAGGACGGCCACTCCTAGGGAGAGTAGCAGCAGTGCTGAACTTTTCCATTCATAGACAATTTGTCTTACCGTGGACTGATGAACAGCAAGGCTTTTGGAGATACTTTTATAACCCTTTCCAGCTTTATGCAAGTCAACAATTCTTAATCGTAGGTCTTCTGAGAGCTCTTTTGTGCGAGGCATCATTCACATCAGGCAATGCTTCTTGTGAAAAGCAAACCCAGAACTGGTGTGTTTTTTTATAGGGCAGGGCAGCTGTAACCAACACCTCCAATCTCATCTCATTGATTGGACTCCAGTTGGTTGACATCTCAGTCCAATTAGCTCTTGGAGATGTCATTAGTCTAGGGGTTCACATATTTTTCCACCTGCACTGTTAATGTTTACATGGTGTGTTCAATAAAAACATTTAATTCTTTGTGTTATTAGTTTAAGCAGACTGTGATTGTCTATTGTTGTGACTTAGATGATGATCAGATCACATTTTATGACCAATTTGTGCAGAAATCCATATCATTCCAAAGTGTTCACATACTTTTTCTTGCAACTGTATTAGCATCTTGCATAGTTCTAAAAGTAACAATTAGCTAGACGGTATAAGTAGCAATTGTTTTGGGTCTCTTTGTTAAGACAATAGCTATACAAAATAATTATTCTTGAGGATATAAAAATTGTTTGAAAAATAAAATTACATTGCTCGTTTGTTTAATGCATTTTCCTTTCATCTACCTGGTTTGTGCAAAGGTTTTTTAATGGTAGAGTGAAATAATATTATTATTTTAAAATAGTCTCATTTAAGCAGTAATCATATTTAATGCCACTGTCTTTCACATAGCAATTGTCAAATGTTTTCAAGTGCATTGTTTGGTATTCTGTGAAGGAAAGTTTTTTTTTTTTTTTTTAATTTAGAGATGTAAGACCTTGGATGGCTATTGAGGGAATGCAACCCATAATATTTATTTGATTTTTGTACTCGGTGGTTTCAAAGATTGTTATTATAGTAAATTGGCACAATAAATGATAACAGTTTTATACTATTGAGTCTAATCTGTGAGTAGATATTCAAAGAAACCATCCGTGCATGATGTCTGTAGAAAATAATGTGACAATTCTATTGTTTGATAAGTTAGCTGTGTCTAGGTGGTCGATCTGGAGCAACAATTGTCAACACAATAAAAAGGGCAATTTGAGTGCTATGGAAAAATATGGAGCATTCAACAAAAAACAACAATTTATTGATCTCATCTAAGCTTTTTTTTCTTTAGTATTTAGGTTGCAATGTATTTACTGTAACCCCTTAAGGACCACTATTAATCCATGCCATCCTAACATTCAACCGCAACCCATTATTAACAACAACAGCAACAACAGCTTTTGTGGCTTTTTTGTTCTATAATATTATTTATCTTTCTCATTTCTTGCATGTACCTATTATATAATGTTTTTAATGGGCATGTAAGGCTTTCTTTTTTATTATATATCAAATGAAATTAGCTACATATCTCCTAAGTACAACAATAACCTCTGAGTATACTGTGTTGGAGCATTTTAGCGGCTCATCGTCAATTACAATTATCCCACAATGGCTTACAACTTTTCAAATAATGTGCTTGGTATTTTTTATGCAGTAATTGTTTGACCATTTTTTAAATGTAATTTTAACATTTATTTTTCATATGCATATTACATTTTTGCTGTGGATTTCATAAACCTAATATTTACTACTGAAAATAAAGTTGTAATAAAATAAAAAATGAAATCACAACTACATCTCACAGGCACATCGATATTCAGATCTTCTTCTTAGTTCTGATTTTAAAAATGTACTGGGTCAAATTACAGACCAATCTGTTTTAGTTTTCTAACTGAGTGATTTGCTGCATCTAACAGGGTTATTTACTGAAGTGAAAATGGTGGGGAATTAAAAGTGAATTCAAAGTAACTTTCAAATTCCAGACCAAAGTACTTGAACTGGGAGCATAAATGACTTGCAGAATTTTGTTCCTTTAGTTTGAAATTTACTTTGAATTCACTTAGTATTTTCCTCAATTCTCCCCTTTGCAAATGACCCTGTATATATAATTTTGAGTTTCATTACATGCTCACACATTCACATTACTCCATTAATGGACACCATTTGCAACAAACACCTAAGTATAACATGTGATGTATTTTAAGCCTTATCATGGGTACTTTTTTTTCAACAAATTCTTTTATATTTTGTAGTATGTTTCTACAAATTTTTACAGGCAATGTTCATATTTCATTAAGTTGATGAGTGCTTCTGTAATTAAGAAAAAAAAAAGTTTCAGTACTAATGTCTTGATTGAATTTTCTTTCCAAATGATTCAAATCTGTTGGAAAAACATTCTAAATTAATTTTCTACATAAATTCCCATAGGCCTTAATGATGACTTATTGATAAATAATTTGGAAAGGAGTTCTAACATTATTGGAAAATTTGGCAAACGTATTAAATTGAGGTAAAATTCATATACCTGAATCACGAACCAATTTACAGGGAGTGCAGAATTATTAGGCAAATGAGTATTTTGACCACATCATCCTCTTTATGCATGTTGTCTTACTCCAAGCTGTATAGGCTCGAAAGCCTACTACCAATTAAGCATATTAGGTGATGTGCATCTCTGTAATGAGAAGGGGTGTGGTCTAATGACATCAACACCCTATATCAGGTGTGCATAATTATTAGGCAACTTCCTTTCCTTTGGCAAAATGGGTCAAAAGAAGGACTTGACAGGCTCAGAAAAGTCAAAAATAGTGAGATATCTTGCAGAGGGATGCAGCACTCTTAAAATTGCAAAGCTTCTGAAGCGTGATCATCGAACAATCAAGCGTTTCATTCAAAATAGTCAACAGGGTCGCAAGAAGCGTGTGGAAAAACCAAGGCGCAAAATAACTGCACATGAACTGAGAAAAGTCAAGCGTGCAGCTGCCACGATGCCACTTGCCACCAGTTTGGCCATATTTCAGAGCTGCAACATCACTGGAGTGCCCAAAAGCACAAGGTGTGCAATACTCAGAGACATGGCCAAGGTAAGAAAGGCTGAAAGACGACCACCACTGAACAAGACACACAAGCTGAAACGTCAAGACTGGGCCAAGAAATATCTCAAGACTGATTTTTCTAAGGTTTTATGGACTGATGAAATGAGAGTGAGTCTTGATGGGCCAGATGGATGGGCCCGTGGCTGGATTGGTAAAGGGCAGAGAGCTCCAGTCCGACTCAGACGCCAGCAAGGTGGAGGTGGAGTACTGGTTTGGGCTGGTATCATCAAAGATGAGCTTGTGGGGCCTTTTCGGGTTGAGGATGGAGTCAAACTCAACTCCCAGTCCTACTGCCAGTTCCTGGAAGACACCTTCTTCAAGCAGTGGTACAGGAAGAAGTCTGCATCCTTCAAGAAAAACATGATTTTCATGCAGGACAATGCTCCATCACACGCGTCCAAGTACTCCACAGCGTGGCTGGCAAGAAAGGGTATAAAAGAAGAAAATCTAATGACATGGCCTCCTTGTTCACCTGATCTGAACCCCATTGAGAACCTGTGGTCCATCATCAAATGTGAGATTTACAAGGAGGGAAAACAGTACACCTCTCTGAACAGTGTCTGGGAGGCTGTGGTTGCTGCTGCACGCAATGTTGATGGTGAACAGATCAAAACACTGACAGAATCCATGGATGGCAGGCTTTTGAGTGTCCTTGCAAAGAAAGGTGGCTATATTGGTCACTGATTTGTTTTTGTTTTGTTTTTGAATGTCAGAAATGTATATTTGTGAATGTTGAGATGTTATATTGGTTTCACTGGTAATAATAAATAATTGAAATGGGTATATATTTGTTTTTTGTTAAGTTGCCTAATAATTATGCACAGTAATAGTCACCTGCACACACAGATATCCCCCTAACATAGCTAAAACTAAAAACAAACTAAAAACTACTTCCAAAAATATTCAGCTTTGATATTAATGAGTTTTTTGGGTTCATTGAGAACATGGTTGTTGTTCAATAATAAAATTAATCCTCAAAAATACAACTTGCCTAATAATTCTGCACTCCCTGTATTATCATTTTTTTTTCTACTGCGTCTCCTGTTTTTCACTATATTGGTAACTTTTTTCTCATTTGATCTATGAACCAAATGGCAGGAACATTCTTTTATCAGTGTACTGCAATACATATATTTATTATATTTACAGCACACTGAGTTTTGCACCCTTTTTGGTTTCTAAATTGGAATGTAGGTACCAAAAGTCTGCAGAGCTAAACCGACATTTGGCTGAAATTCAGGTGTCCTGAAAAATGGCCTATTTTTGGAAAAAAATGGTTCGGCCGAGCTGCATTTTCTCTCTGTTCGCAAGTCTAATGGAAAAAGTTGATTCAATGAGTTGTCTTACATAAGTTAAGGTAATGTTGCTTAGAGTATCCTGGCACCAGTTACATTGTTTGTTGATTCATTTAAAATAGTTTGATATAAGCTCTTTCTAATCTTTACCAGCACTTTCACTCTCTGTCAATCAACACCATCCGTCCAGATTGGATAAAAATGATATTGATAATGTAGAAATTTTAATATTACATTATCAGTGCAGCTGATGAACGGCTATCTCTAGGTGGGGTGGGGGAATGGGGGAAGAGCCGCAGTTTTAGCTCAAGCTTTCCTGAATAGTTTTAAGGGACATTTTAAGCACCAAAACAACTTTGAGTAGTTTTGATGTATAAATCATGCTCCTGCCATGGCAGGTATGGCTGGGTAGCATAAACATAGTGACTATTGTTTAGTTAAATGTTTGTTTTGCTAGTGTTAGATATTGCACGCTAAGTCTCAATAATTTATGATGTTCCCTATTTATGACTTTTACCTATCTTATCTCTGCCATTCCCTCATATCCTTTAAATTTAAATTCCCTTTCATCTGCTTTTTCCTTGATTTTGTTTTTTACACCCCAATGATTCTCCACCCACAATCTGCTTTATCTAACCCCAGATTCTCTCCTTTATAGCCTGGGCCCCTTACAATATTGAAACAGCTACACCTAGGACTCACAGCACACAACCCTGCAGGACTTGCCATAAGCAGAGGTAGCATTTCTGGATGACCCCACCTCCTATAGACTGTAAGCTTGTTTGAGCAGGGTCCTCTTCAACCTATTTTTCCTCTAAGTTTTCTTGTAATTGTCCTATTTATTGTTACATCCCCCCTCTCATAATATTGTAAAGCGCTACGGAAATGGCAACAATAATAATAATAATAATTTAACTCTTAAGTAACGATTTTTATATCGCATCAAAATAGTCATGACAGACAGACAAAAACAAGGTTTTGCGGTTAATACAGGATTGGTGTAGTCTAACCTAATGAACAAATCAGATTACATAAATAACATAGGATGCTATAAGACATTAAGGGTGGGTTTTCTGGGTGGGTTCGGGAATCAGGCAGCACAATAGTATGGGTGTCTGCTGTGTTTCGAGAATATTGCGAATTTTGTGAGTAACCTTCACAGCGCGTGGGCTTTCACCTAATAGCATAATTGACCGTGTGTCAGGTGTTTAGCTACATCAATGGATCGGGTCTGTCACTAGATCTGATGGCTGTGTAGTGGTGTGGGTGGCGGTGGTCATGGCAGATTATTGTCTTTCAGTGGCTCTAATTTGTATGTATATACGTGCGGGGATCATATAAATGCGTTTCACATCCATTAAAGAAACTTTGTCAATGGTTAACTCTGCAATGACACCCCGAAGGCTGGGAATGGAGTGAGTGTTTGACAGACCCAGGTAAATTGTTAATCTGTTCTAAAATGGTTTGACAATTTACCAAGGAATAGCTCTCCTGGCACAATAACAAGTACACTAGTGGTTATGGTGCTTGGAGTATTCCTTTTAATCAGAAGTCATGTTTAACTGCTTCCATGATGGGCTGAACACAATAGCAAGACTATTGTGTAGAAGTAAATCTTTCTTTATAGTGTTTTCCAGGCCAATATAACATTTGTTAATTTAACTGATTGCTAGAATTTTAGTCAAGTACAGTATTCATGATTAGGCCTTCCCCTCTCGCTGACTGAAGAGGTTGTCCAATGAGTCCTACAAAAGTAATTCTTAATAAAATACAATATTAACTCAGGCTGATGTTTCAAACGTATTGATCTACAATTACTCTTCAAAGAAGAAAAAGTCAAATCCCCCTTAGTTGATATGTTGAAGTACAACTAATCAATCTATTTCATTAAGCTTTTGTTCAGGTGGCTCCACTATGTTGTGTTTGATTAAGTGTGTGTTCAATTAATATATGCGGTATTAGCCAAGTGAATTAGTGTTGTTGGCCATGTTATTTTTCAGGAAATTTGGTGAACTAAGGAGAAAGGATAAATAAAACCTGCATTCTTGCCATTTGCATAAATCAATGTATCACAAGAAATATAAATTGTTTACTTATTTTAGAATATTTCAAAAGGTAACCCTTTCCTGACCCTGGCTGTTTTTGTACCTTAAGGACAAGTAGAATTCTTACATTTTTGCTATGTATTCACTCACTGGTAGTAATTTACTTTTTTTTTTTTTTTTATATATCTGACATAACTCTTTATTTAGCATAGAAAAAATATTGGAAACATTTAAACATTTTTTTTTAAATGATCAGTTTTGCTTATTATAAATTGTAGAGAACTCATTCAGCTAAAGTAATGTATGTGATAATATATTTGTCCACTAAGTTTGAGACATATTTGGATTTTCATGTTTTTGTAGTTACAGGCTATATACTAAAGGCAGACTCTTACATGTCTCTGCTGTTATGAAGATGGCTTAGCATTAGCCCTGCAGCAATGCCCGAATAGGTAAAAGCAGGTTTGGAAGAGGATGGTAATAAAATTGTTAAAGAAGAACTTTCAAGATGCTCTTAGATAAATACCCAGGGGAGTGTCTAATTTATATAAATATATATTTTGAATAGCAGTTTTGATAATATTACTTCTGTTGAAGTATTTAGGAATCTGACAGGTTAGTAATTTGCTTTTCTATAGCTTATTGCCTTGACTGGGCAGTGCTTTAGTTAATTTTTTAAAAAGAAACTCATGTCATACTCCAGCACCAACATAACTTAAGTGCATGTGAAAGATTCTGGCCTCATATCCATGTGTTTTTCGGAACATCCAAATCTCATTATTTTACATTTCACCATTAATACTGCTTTGAAATATTACACATATAATAAGAGGATAAGGACTGGCTGTTGGGATGGAGGCAAGTCAGCCAATCAGCTTACACTGATTTCTCATTAGCTGAGCTGAATATGTAAGTAAGTGTCCTTTGGCAAGATACCTAATACCATATATCCACCTATCTCATCTTCCTGTCCACGACTCCCTCTCTGTCAGTCCCTGCATTGGCTTCCAGTAAGATACAGGGATTAATTAAATATTCTAGTGCTTGCTTACAAGTTTCTACATAATGCTGCTCCAACCTACCTATCATTCCTTATACACAAGTATGTCCCGTCTAGGCCCCTGCGCTCTGCCGAAGTCATACGTGTATCCTCTGTCCGTACTCCCACCTCTGATGCTCACCTTAAAGACTTCTCCAGGGATGAACCTTTTCTGTGGAACTCCATTCCCTTCTACATTAGACTTTCACCCAGTCTCGATTCTTTCAAAAAATCATTGAAAACTCACTTCTTCATGAAAATGTATCAAATAAACAGTTTACAGCTTTTCATCCCGTACCCTGGCTCCTTTCCTGCAGCTGTCAACGTAACCTACTAAGTCATCAGTGAATACTTTTCTAGCAACCTACTTTGATACCCCTACTTTTACCCTTTGTGTCACTATACCCCACTCCCTCTAGCATGTAAGCTCATTGAGCAGGGCCCTCAACCCTTTTGTTCCTGTGTGTATAACTTGTGTGTTTACAAATAAGTGTCTGTTAGTCCACCCATTGTACAACGCTATGGAATTTGCTGGTGCTATATAAATAATAAAATGTTAATAATCATCTCAATTCTTCATAGAATGTAAGCTCATTGAAGCTGAGCCCTCTTTATATCCCCATTTCTATAATTGTAAAGCTCTGCAGAATATGGTTGGTGCACTATTAATAATCAAATAATAAATCAGTTCCTTTGTAAAAAGATTGAGAGTGGTCAAGGTAACAGGACATGCTGTAGAAAGAGAATTATGCTGCAAAACATTTTTTTAATATTAGCAAAACTAAAGGGATTTGAACAAGGAGAAAACGACAACATGAGTATGACTCCAAATCCTATGTTGTTGACCATGGAGTTCTGTAAAATTGAGTAAAACTCAAAGTTAGGGGTTTTTGCAAATATAAAAATCAAATTTTGTATTTACAGGAAAAGGTTTCATCCAAGGTACACATAGACTTCCATATATTTAATTATGTATACAATTGCTACCTTGATATATCCATACACATTGCTGTTGGCATCACACATAATAGCACTAACATCATCAGCAATAATTTTATGATGACATCAGATCCTGTACTGTGCTACTTTATATGTGAAATTTTTAAACATGCACTCACTATAGTCAATTGCTTTTTTTTACATAACAGTTTTGCTTATTTCATTTTAACGGCAGGCAATTTGAAAAAAAGAGTCGGTATTAGAGATGGACATTTTTGTTTTCCATTAAAAAATGAAGCATATGAAAACAGACATTTTCCCCTTTTATAAGACATTTTGCAAAGAAAAATATATGTCTAAAATGTGTTCAAGGAGAAAAATCAAGCAAAAATAAGCCTGATAAGCCACTAAAATCAAGTAGAAAATGGTGTGTTTTACTTACTGCCTTTGCTTGTCAAGCATGTAAACATTTTTAACCTTTCCCTCCCACACAAATAGAATGTTCTACAAACACATAATATCCCAGAAGAAATTCATTATTTACATCCTCTGTAGTCACCCAGACATTCCTTCCGTGGTAAAGAGAGATCGGAAATAAATTAAGCACTGGAAAAAGAAGACATAATCGCAAGATATTGGACAAGATGAGCTGCATGATTTCATGTACATAGGGTTAATGCAAGATAATATTTTGTTTAATCAGCATAGCCCAAGATAAAGTCATCCATTATATTATGCTTCTGGTTGGGGAATACAATTGATCATTATGATATGAGTTATCTCTCAAGAGTTAAGAGTTAATTCTCCATTCTATCAGATTAATATTCATTTTACAAGAGGAAATTTCCCTAAACATCATTTCGAGAGAACGAGAAAATTGCTTATATAATTATGAATTAGCATCAATTAGCAAAGTTGAAAAACTACACAGACAAATATCCTAATTTCAAGGATTCAACACCCTCCTTCCCAGCAAAATGTAGACATTATAATTTTGTTTTGCTTTGCAAAGCGTTACAAAATGTATTATAGCCCATAAAGCCCGACTTCGAAGACATTGTAGCCTAGAAAATAAACTGTCAACCATAGACTAAATTTTTTTAAAAAAAAGCAATCAACCAAAATTATCACTACAAATAGACAAAAATAAAAAAGATGTATACTTCCCAAGTTTGCTGCACTCTTATTTACAACTCTTTCCAATGTATGCACCAATTATTTACTTATCATAGCATAGCACTCGAAGCCCCAAGGATATCATACCCTAGCACCCAAAGCATAATTATATTAGACCATAGTGCCCAAAGTTACTCCTTTGCTGTAGTTTTGCCAAATTGTGATATGAATTATTATGTCTTAGCTGCTATCAGAAATGTGACTGTCACAGGAAACCTAGTATGAGATTGTGACACTTGAATTATGTGTATAACAAAGTTTATACAGGAAAGTAAAGAGATGAAGATGGTGTATAAACAATTCTCGATTCACTGTGAAAATGTCTAAATGATGTACATTGTGCACAGAAATCAACATAAACTTAAAACAAACCAATGACCAGAAATGGCAAAAGGCAATAAAAAGCAAGCAAATAATAAATTAAATACGAAACTAAGGATAAATGAGACACCACCGTACTGGGCTGAAAGGTTAATATTATGGAGATTAATTAAAAACAATCGACATTTTCTTTCTATCTTTCTTTCTTTCTTTCTTTCTATCTGTCTGTCTGTCTATCTGTCTGATCCATTTTATATGTCTGGCTTTGTTTATAAAAATTCAGTGTTGTGAGATAGATAATCCTAGCCATATAGCATGCGGCACATTATCATAAATAATAATGATAATAATAAATACTTTTCTTTACCATATTATTGCTGTGTCTAAATGAAATAAACCATGTAATATGAAGTGACTCATACACATTAAAGAGTGGTAGGCATCATGTTGATGATTCATTTCTTATTCGACATTCACTTTAAAGACAAAATGCAATTTACAAAATTGTGTGTTTTTTTTATTAATCACTTTGCAGAAAAGCAAATTAAGCTGAAAGGACTAATAAAAACATATCTGGTGGCATTCAATAATGGATGTCTCTGTGTATTCTAAAGGAACAGTGAAGGAACAAATATATATATTTGTGCATATAGTCCATTAATAATATAAAATAATAGAGCTTCAGAATTAAAATAAATTAATAATATTGTTTTTTATTAAAAAAATAAATAAAAATGCGTCTTTAACACAATAAACATCTGCTCTAAAATAATATTTTAAAAGAGTAAATTGGTATGCTGCCAAACATTTAAAATGGACAAAAAGAGACACTTTAAATTATTTTTTTTTGTGTGTGTGCGGTTTTATTGTGAATGCAAGGAACAAGTGGCTTGTCTTGTATGGTAGCAACATTAATGAATCAGACAGATTATCAGAACAATTTTGGAGTGCATATGAAACATTTGACATTCACATTTTTGAGTTTGGTAGTATAACAAAGAAAAGAAAACAGAACAAAAATCATGTCCAGTTCAACTAAGTCATGGGTAATTCACAGTCTCTATGACTTACTAATGCTTTACGGAGTTTAAATGTAATTTAGAACAAGAACAATCTTATTTACACAGACTGATTTCTAAACACATTTATTGTAGTTTAAAGACTCATCAATGTGAGTATTATTGCTATCGAGTTCTGGGCTATACATATACTGGCCAGGAATATTGACCTTCTAAAGAAGAGGGGCATAATGATAAATAAGATGGGAAGAGTGATTTGGGCCTAAAAATGGGCAAACCCTTCCAAATAAGGACACTTGGGAGGTATGAAGTAGTGATTTCATTTATGATGATGCTAAGACTGTTATGGCAGTGAGGACAAATTTAGGGCAATCAGAAGAGACATTATTTTTCTCCAAAACCATCACTTTCTTACCTGTTTCACCTTGTAAAACCCCTTGCACAATATCAATATATTTGTTATATATTTGGGATATTTTTTTCTCTTGTTTCAGTTCTATGTTTGTTTGGTTCACTAACATTAAAGATTAAGAAGTATTTTGAACATATGAATTAGAGGGCAGTTAAACTAGAATGTATTAGATATATATTCATGCATCTGTCGTCTTCTGCCTCCTTTGGTGACTGTGAAAGTAATGATTATGAGAACGAGACCAGGTATAATAATGCCTGAGACAGAAATATCTGTTTTACTGGTAACATGATTGATTTACCCACAGGGAAAAAGTACAGTGGCCAGAGACCACCAGCACAAAGCAGGTTATGCATGTTCCCTACTTGTAATATAAGAGTAATATAAAGTCATATATATATATACTTTATTTATTTTTTATTTAATTTTTTTACTTATGTAAAGTTTAGATAAATGTGAAATAAATATGACTGAAGAGTGTTGGCAAAAAGCAAAAAATCAGGAGGAGCGATAAAGTGAAGATGGGGTTAGATGGGAATATAAAACTTTTTTTTGGCTACTATGTTGGCCAAAATAATCCCTAAACTTGTTAAAAATTATCAGGTTGGATTTATGTTAGACAGACAAGCCACAGATGGCACTAGGAGGCTTATCAATATTTTTCATCAAATTAGAACAGATTATGCGCCTTCTCTGCTTCTTTCATTGGACAAGGAAAAGGTGTTCAGTCGAATACATTAGGGATACGTGAAAGAGGTTTTGTTTAAATTTGGTTTTATGACTCCACTAATAAATGCAATATTTGCTCTGTGTTATCATCCTACAGCTAGGGTGTCAGCTACGGGTTTCATCTCAGAAAGTTTTCCACTTACTAATGGTACGAGACAGGGTTGTCCCCTGTCCTCTTTATTATTTATTCTGGCGATGGAACTCCTAGCCGAACTAATTAGGAATGACCCAAAGATAGAGGGTGTTGTGATTGGTGGTTTCACTCATAAGATTGGGCTCTTTGCAGACAATCTAATTTTGTTTTTAAGGAACCCGGCTGCGTCTCTTGATTCCTTGATGCACATATTAAAACAATTTGGTGATGTTTCAGATTATAAACTCAACGAAACTAAGATGCAGGCTTTGCCCTTTTATGTTCCACCACCTGTCATGGATGGTCTGAGGGATGCCTTCAATTTTGAGTGGAGGGAATCACATGTGGCTTACTTGGGCATTAGCTTAACCAAAAACCTGTCGAACATGCATGCGTGTAACTTGGCAGAAGTCTGGCCAAAACTACAGAAGGACATGGACAGATGGAGGGAGCTGGAGATATCATGGCTGGGTAAAATACATTCATTAAAGATGAATATCCTCCCGAAAATACTATACTTTTTAAAGGGCCATCCCACTCTCCATCCCACTTTCATTTTTTAAGAAACTTAATTCGGCTATAATAAAATATATTTGGTCAGGCAAACCTAGTAGTATCAAATTATCTGTACTGCAACATCTCAGAGTGAATGGTGGTTTGGGCGTACCTGATTTTCAAAGTTATTATTTTGCAACAAATGCCGCACAGGCCTCTAAGTTTAATCTGACTGCTAATCTACCTTAGTGGTTATTAATTGAAAAATAAAAGTTACATCCATATTTGATTAAAGAAATGTTATGGTTACCTCATAATTTGCGCCCTAAAATCAGGAAAATACTTCCCACAACCAGGACAACGTTAAAGACTTGGGATATAATGTTCAGGCATGGTTTTGTGGTCCAGGGCCATGCCAAAAATATACTCATTTAGAGAAGTCCCAAATAGAAAAAAATTATATTAATAACCCAGGAAGGAAACGTACTATATCATTATGTTATTCCTATATTAATGCTAGGCCCCAAACCAAATTGGATTACATAGTCGCATGGGAGATTGATCTCCAGAGAGAAATGTCTCTTGATGAATGGTTGGCTATTTATTTAAATTTGAAAGGTGTAACCCAGTGTTCGGCACATTTGGAGAACCACTATAAAGTTTTATATCGGTGGTATCTGACTACATCCATGCTCCAAAAAATATACCCCAATTCTACAAATCACTGCTGGCGTGGCTGTGGACAAACAGGCATATTCTCATATGTTGTGGCATTGTCCACATTTACAATTATTATTATTATTTTGAAAGAATGTACAAACAAAAATCAGGGATATACCTCCTTCTGTTGTGACTGTTTCTTTTTGTTTGTTTGATTTATATGTTTTCTTTATTCCATATATTTCATTGTTTCACAATGATTATTATTATTAAAAATGAAAACCTTTCAATAAAAAATATTGGACAAGGAAAATAGTAAATTGACATAGATATAGACTAACATGTCTGAGGCAATATATGTGTGCTTAAAGTTAAGGCCCTTGTCATAATAAAGTGAATCTTATGTACGCAATTCTATTTTATACTTGGATATCCAACAGGTAACGCTTCTGCTGTTGCTAAGCTAAAGGTTCCATGATCAGTACCCACACTTTGGTATGCTCAATGATGACTGGCTGCAGTAAGCATCTTAGTGATGTGTTTTTAATGCCCCTCATGTTGCAAACAGTCAAGTGGCCCTTGGATCGGCTGTTGGGAATCTACCTAGAAAATTGGTAACTTTGCCAGTCAGTGCACACTTTTATTTTGCAGATTATATGATCGGTCAGCAAGTTCACATTCTATGGAGCATCAATCAGTGCCACCAAGAACATGAAATGGAGTTTTGTGTCCTCTACTTAATGAAACTCTGCCATTCTTGTGTGACAGGCTTAATGTAGGTGTAGAAATATTAAGGAATAGCATTAACCTGTAATCATACAAATATTACCTTAATATAATTATCATAACCTCAAACACAAAAATGCTAGGTTTTTTGACATAGCATTATTATTTAACGATATAGAAAAAAAGGTGCTGTGTGTTTACAAGGACCTGCTTACAATATTGCATCCCCTTTCTTTTCCATTGTTTGTCCTTATGGATTGTAAAGAGTCAGCAGTTAAACAGTCTTGATTAATGTACTCATTACAAGTCAATTGCTTTGCTTTCATTTTGGCTTTTAGTAGAATAAAAAATGAATTATCTTCCAAACCATATACATCAGAAAGTCAAAATGTCATAAAATTGCAAGGAGCAAGTATTACGTGTATACCTCCATTCTAATTCATATAGCAGCAAATACACAAACAACAACAACAACAACAACAACAACAATAAAAATGGAAAAATCACAATGTATGAAACATCAGGTAAAAAATATGCTAGTTATTAGACCATATGCATATCGAAAAATTAGTTTTGGCTGACAAACTAAATACATTTTTTGGGAGGACTGCTGAATTTCAAGCAAGTGGTGATTTAGCTTGTCAGAATTTAGTCTGCCAAGAAAAAGAGCATGGAAATGGGCCAATCAGTGAACTGCAAAATATATACATAATGTAAATGTTCCTGCCATTAGGTTCACAGATCAAGTGAGAAAAAAATAACCAAAAGAAGGGAAAAGAAGAGCAGTAATAATTATATATCTATATATCTATCACGGCTAATATCCAATCTACAATACTACACTATATATATATGTTTATTTTACTGCTCCTCCTATTTTTCTCTCTTTTGGTTACTTCTCACAGCAGAACTCCTAATCACGAATCAAAATGAACATGTTTAACCACAGCAAAACAAATCTCCAAGTTATAGACCATTGTTCGTAATCAATCAAGATGCCCATATAAATCTTTTTCCAGCATCATCTTCGTTTTTCTTGCATGTAGCAATAGCAAAAAGGTCCAATGGTATATTCAAAATCCTAAAATAATCTACATACAGATATTATTTTCCATTTTTTTAAAGAAGACCTAATTTTCTCCTGGTCTTCATATTAACATCTTTAGATTGCAGGCTGGAAGATTTTCTGCAGAATTTTTCAAACATTCTTTCTTTAAGCTGAAAAGCATAACCACAAAAAAAAAAAATATTAGGGAGCATTTTGCAAGAGGAGATAACATGTGTCTTCTGTCTTTAGCAGAAAGCCTAAATTTCGTACATTAAATAAGAAAAATCTGGATTTTTTTTTTTTATATCAGCCCAGAAGATCATAGCATGCTAGTTTTAGTGGTATAGTATACCCGGACAGTACAATTATTATCAAAACAGAAAAACAAATCATATATCGTATAAAACAAATACAGTTCAAAGGCAGTTCAGTCACCAAATACGGAGTCTCTCTTAACTGATACCTTTTGTTTTACCCAGTACAATTATTATGTTCTGGATTTGGGACCAGTAGGAACCATGGGGACCAGTAGGAACCATGGGGATTTGGGACCGAGGGAATCCCTGCATTGGAAAAAGGTGAGCAATATCTTTTTAAGAATTTTATGGAAATTAAGGGGATCAGGGGCTTAATCTAACTAAAGACAGAAGCACCATAGTGTTAGGAATACATATGTGTTCCTTTAAGTATAAAAAGAGAAAACTGAAATTGTAAAGTTATGAAGTTATATATTTATTCAGGTTACTTCACCTAAAGGGAACCATAACTTTTCAGAATGTTTAATACTATGTTTTCTTATCCCCTATATTAAACAAATATGTGTTTATAAGGATTGACAAATACCATTAAATGCAGAAATGTGCACCACTATATTATTCTCTATATGGATTCCTTGTCGATCATTAATATAAGCTCTGCTCTTTGCACCTGTTAGTCAAAACAGAGAGAGCTTAGACAGAGAAGGAGAGGCATGTTTTTGGAATGGACTGAATTGGATTGTGATATTGCTTGGTAATTATTTAATATAGCTTTAAAAGAAAACAGAGCATATAATAAAAATAAGTTTAAGGACCACTATAGGGTCAGCAACACAAACATGTATTCCACCATCTAGTCCCCTTGCCCCTTCCCTCCCTACCACCCTAAATATAGTAAAATTGTACTTGTATTCAAGTTGCAGCTGCTGCCTCTGCTCCTGATATGCCTGCTTGGTTGACATCATCAGAAGTGATTCTCTGAGCCAATCACAATGCTTTCCCATAGGTTTGGCTAAGACTGTCAAGGAGGCAGATCAGGGGCAGAGCCAGCAAAAGCCAAACACAGCCCTGGCTAATCAGCATCTCCTCATAGAGACGCATCTCTATAAGAAATGTTCAGTGTCTCTGCTGAGAAGGTGAATGTGCAGCACTGCCCTCTAGCAGCCATCTGAGGAGTGGCCAGAGGAGGTATTCCTAGGCCGTGATGTAAAAACGGTCTTTTCTCTAAAAAAAAGTCTTTACTGCAAAAAGCCTGAAGGGAATGATTCTACTCAACAGAACAAATACATTAAGCTGTAGTTGTTCTGGTAACTTTAGTGTCCCTTTAATGCAAGCTATAGGTGACTTCAATGTTTTACTGAATTATGTAATTGGATGTAATTACAAGCAGAAATACCACAGTAAACGTTATTAAAGTAGCATGGCCAACTTTATATAAATAGGTATTAATAAATACATTTTCAGTATTCTCTGAATATTCTAGTTGAAGTGAAACTAGTGAGGTGAAACCTGAATATATTTATTTCTCGGGGTCACAAAATAATCTGGTTATAATGAAAAATGGTGGTCTGTGCAGCTTGTAATCAATGTATAGCTCTAGATAGCTTGAATTTCAATCTGTTTCTACCATTTTACCAGTTTTACTTTATGTCTGAGGTTTAACTTTGCTGTTTTGTGAATGATCAAGAATTTAGGCATATAATGTAAGCCTCTTGCATGGCATAAAATCTAATGAGTTCCTGATATAAATTACATTGAATATCCGTGTTAAGAGCTGAAACTCACAGTTGGGAAAAGCCAGCCATCACACCTGTGAGAAAAGCTACAGAAAGAGCTTGATTGCAGCTATTGTCTCCAAAGGCTTTGCAATAAATATTAGGTTGAGTACCCATATAGAAACATAGAATTATAGAATGTAACTGTAAATAAGAGCCACTCGGCCCATCTAGTCTGCCCAGTTTTCTTAATACTTGCATTAGTCTCTTAAATCTAAAATAGTCTCATGCTTATCCCACATATTACTTTACTCCCTCACTGTGTTAACCTCTACCACTTTAGTTGGAAGGCTATTCCATGCATCCACTACCCTCTCAGTAAAGTAATACTTCCTGATATTATTTTTAAATCTTTGCCCTCTAATTTAAGACTATGAGCTCTTGTTGTGGTAGTTTTCCTTATTTTAACCCTTTAAGGACTCCGGACGTACTAGGTACGTCCAACAAAAAAAGAGTCTTTAAGGAGCACTGGAAGCAATCACGATCGCTTCCAGCTGCTCTAAGGGTATTGCAGCAATGCCTACAATGTTGAGGCATCCTGCAATAGCTCTCCTGATTGCCTGGTAGCCAATGCTCTGCCTGTGTGCTGAGTGCCTTGATGAGTGAAGACTCAATGGTTGTAGAACCAGGGTTTATTTATATTTCCAGAATAAATAATATAATGGAACAGAGTAGCCATTAAATACAGATATGTCTGACTCAGACCTTGACTTTGACCCTTCCAGGTGCTCAAATACATCACTAAATACATTGTCTGCTGCTAGTGATGTATCTAGTGATGTATCTATGGCTGCTAGGCCCCCTGCCAGAAGGAACGTGCTGCTACAGCTGGCAGTGCTGCTGTGGAGTGGGTAGCGCCTCATCGCCAGAGGCCAGATATCCTACCCTTCACTGCAAATACTGTCATCAATGTGCATGTCGCAGGATTTAGCCCTCAACATTTTATGGAGGTGTTTCTGGGCGATGATGTATTGGGGAAAATTGTCTCCCAAACTAATTTATATGCCCATCAGTTCCGTGCTTCAAAGCCTGACTCTTTTTTGGCAAAGCAGCAATGGGCACCCATCAATGTGCCAAAATTAAAAAAAAAAATTATGGGCATTGACTTTGCTGATGGGCATCACATGAAGCCCTCCATCCGCTCCTACCGGAGCAATAGTTCCATCTGCTCTACCCCCATTTACTCCAAGTGTATGTCGAGGAAGAGGTATGAAATGATTCCACATTTCATGCACTGTACCCCCCTATGGAGCATCCCCAGTTTGACAGGCTGCATAAAATTTGCCCCCTGATTACTCACTGCGCTGCCAGGTTTGCAGAGGCTTATACACCTGGAAGGAATATATCCGTGGATGAATCCCTGATGAAGTATAAGGGAAGACTGGGATTCAAAGCAGTATATTCCTTCCAAGCAATCCAGGTATGGTGTAAAGGTGTATAAGCTCTGTGAGAGCGAGACTGAGTATACTCAGGCCTTCTGGGTGTACGAGGGAAAGAATAGCCAACTTGACCCTCCAGGTAGCCCAGAACATATGGGAACCAGTGGCAAGATCGTCTGGGACCTAATATTCCCCTTAATGAACATAAGTGTATATAGACATGTTTTATACAAGTGTCCCTTTGTTCAAGCTACTGTATTGTTTTAATACAGTAGTTTGTTGTACAATCAGAAAGAACTGTGCAGGTTTTCCCAGGACAACTTGCCCGCACCCGGCTACTAGGGGGGGAGACCTCAGCTATGCGCCAAGAGGAGCTGTTGCTAGTTAAGTACAGAGACAAGAAGGATGTTTACTTTCTTACCACCATCCACACTGAGAGGACTGTGGAGGTCTCTGTACGTGGCAGACCTGAGAGCACAAGGAAGTTAGTGTGCATCAAGGCCTATAAGGCAGATGAGTGGGGTTGATCTGGCAGATCAGCTGCTGCAGCCCTACCTAAATATACGGAAGACAAGGGCCTGGTACAAAAAGGTTGCAATTTACTTAATGCAGATTTCAACCCACAACACTTTTTTGTTGTTCAAAAAAACAAACCTCGGAATGAAACTGACTTTTTTTACAGTTTCAGCTCCAGATCATTTTGTGGATTTTGTACCAAGATGCACCTGCTCCCCAGGCGGTGATGGGAGAGAGCAGAGTTGGGGCTACCCACTTTATTTTTAAAATCCTCCCTACTGCGGCAAAGCAGAATCCTCAAAAAGGATGCAGAGTCTATTTCAAGAGGGGGCAGAGAAAGCACAGCCTGGATTCTGCATTGGGGACTGTTTCAAACAATATCACACATTGGTCTGTTTTAATCTTTTTTTTTTTAACATTTGCCGTTTTTTTTGTTACGTTTACTGTTCCTGAGTTTTTTTTGTTGTTTTTTTTACTTTTCCTGCGACAGACTATTTTTATGATCAAGAGTGTAGGGGCAAGAGTGTACTCAGGAGGCCTTGCAGAAAACAACCTGGAGTGTTTTCTTACAATAACCAACAACAGGCTCCACAAACTCACAAATCAATGTGTGTGTAAAAATTTAAATTGAAAAATTACCATCACACATTTTTTTGGGCTAAAACAGTTGCATCAAAGGCATCAAAACACTGCATATACAATACCTTGGGGTGTCAACTTTTCAAATATATGCACGTTTATGGAAAGAAAATAAATTGGGATATGTAAAAAGGCCCCCAAAAAGATATGTCAAATTTGAAAAACACATGTCAGAAGTTTGGCATTGCATCCCCAAACAATCCACAAAACCTATGGATAGGTCATATCACTGTACTCAGGAGATGTGAAAATTCCATGTTGAAAGACTTGAATGCGCACCCTCCAAATAAGGTATTTTAGCCCCCAGAGAACCCGACACACCTGTACATGGTTGGTATCATTGTATTCAGGAGATGTTGCTAAATACATTTTGGGGTGTTCTTTAATAGTAACACATAACATTAGCTGATAATCCATGCTTAAGTACAATGTGTGTGCAAAATAACACAAAAAATGACTACCCAAAGGTTTGAAAAAGTCTGGTAGTAGAATTAGTGCATGGAAAGTGTTAAAATACCACTATTTAAAATACCCCAGGGTGTCTACTTTTCAAAAAAATATGGTTTGATGGGGGTAAATTACATTGGCCAGCTTCAAAAAGGTTCATGGGTGCCTGATGACCAGATGTGAAAATTTCATGTTGGAAAACTGGAATGCACACCCTCCAAATAAGGTATTTTAGACCCCAGAGAACCTGACACACCTGTACATGGTTGGTATCACTGTATTCAGGAGATGTTGCTGAACACATATTGGGGTGTTCTTTGGCAGTAACCCTTAAAGTTCTCAGTACATGTATTCTTAAATTGCTGTGTGAAAAAAAATCAGCAATTATTATTATTTTTTTTAAATTTGGCATAGATTGGTGGTAAAATGGTTGCAAGAAAAGAGTCAACCTTAGGTTATCTTTAAAAAAAAAATAATATATACACATGTGAAGGGTTATTCAGGGATTCCCGACAGATGTCACTGTTACAATGTAACTTTCATTAATTTTGAAAAAAAAAAAAATGGTTTGGAAATAGCAAAGTGCTACTTGTACTTATTGCCCTATAACTTGCAAAAAAAGCTAAGAACATGTTAACATTGGGTACTTTTAAACTCAGGAATTTAAAATTCCAAAATTTAGAAACTATTTAGCATTGGTGTTTTTTGGCGGTTTTAGATGTGTAACAGATTTTGGCGGTCAATGTTAGAAAAAGTTTTTTTTTTTTAAATTTTCAGCATATTTAAAAAAAAAAATTATGGTAAAATCATGGTATCTTTAGAAAGACCATTTAATGGCGAGAAAAACTGTATATAATATGTGTGGGTACAGTAAATGAGGAAGAGGAAAATTACAGCTAAACACAAACCCTGGTCCTTAACTGTAACAAAATGTAAAACAGTCTGGTCACTAAGGGTTAAATATACTCTACTCCTTTCCTGTGTTGATTACATTTAAATATTTAAATGTTCCTATCAAATCCCACCTGTCTCGTCTTTCCTCCAAGCTATAAGATCCTTTAACCTTTCCTGGTAAGTTTTACCCTGCAATCCATGACCCAGTTTTCTAGCCCTTTTCAGAACTCTTTCCAAAGTATTAATATCCTTCTGGAGATATGGTCTCCAGTACTGGGTACAATACTCCAAGTGAGGTCTCACCAGTGCTCTGTACAATGGCATGAACACTTCCCTCTTTCTTCTGCTAATATCTCTCCCTAAACAACCATTCATTCTACTAGCATTTCCTGCTGCCCTATTACATTGTCTGATTACTTTTAAGTCATTTGAAATTACCCCTAAATTTATCTCCTCAGATATTGAAGTTAGGACTGTATCAAACATTCTATACTCTGCCCTTGGGTTTCTATGCCCACTTATCCTGCTTATCCACATTAAATGTCAGTTGCCACAGCTTTGACCATTTTTCTACTTTACCTAAACCTTTTGCTATTTGGCTTATCCCTCCAGGAACATCAACCCTGTTGCAATTCGTATTATTAACAGCAAAAATACATTCCTTTCCATTAATACCTTGCAATATCACTAATAAAAATATTGAAGAGAATGGGTCCAAGTACAAATCCCTGAGTTACCTCACCGGTAGCAAGACCTTGCTTCTAACATACTCCATTGACTACAACCCTCTGTTGCCTGTCACTCAGGCACTGCCTAACCCATTCAACTCAAAGGTTGCAGTTTATTGATACGCCTTCAATGTGCAACAGTGTCAAAAGCCTTACTGAAATCCAATGTTTACTGCACCACCCTGATCTATTATTTTAATTACCACATCAAAAAACTCAATAAGATAAGTTTGACATGATCTCCCTGAAGTAAACCCATGTGGTCTCTGATTTTGAAATCCATGTTATTTTAGATGTTCAACAATCCTATTCTAACATGGTTTCCATTACTTTCCCCACTACTGAATATTTTTTGTCCATGCCATTCTCATTTGTTTTACTGTGTGAAGTTATAAAGTCATAAAGCAAAAGAAAAATTAAAATATACTACTTTCGGCCATGTCTGTAAGAGAGTGTGCCTATATGTGTACATGTATATGTGTTAAAGCAACTTTTGGCATTCCAGATGTTGTGGACTATATCCCATATGCTCTTAGAGCCGTAATGCCAGCAAAGCATCAGGGGACATGTAGTCCACGAGAGAAAGAGAGCGAGAGAGAGTGTGAGTGTGTGTCTGTGTGCACAAGTGCAAGAAGTTAGGTAACCCAAAGTGCAATAGGTTGCTGAAATACTAAAAAGGTGCAAAATGAGCAAAGCAGATAGTGTAGTCAGACAGTCCAAGTTTAGCAAAATCCATACAGCAATGGGTTAGAAACCATAAAGCCAAGTCTAACATCAAATGTCAGAGATGAGACAGTATGTATATCATAGACTAGTGTTCACAGCCACATCACAGCACAATTAAGCAATGATAGTGCTTAAATGTGGTGCCTGAGTGAGCCACACCCCATGCTATGTCCCTGCACCACTCTACTTCATAGGTGTGTTGTGAACTTGCGGGTTGCTATAGAAAACTGTGTGCTGGCATCGTCATGTCCATCTAGGCATTCCTGCAACCTAGCCTGAGCTTGCATGTCATCCTGGTACATATGTTTGTACTGGTACTCAGGGCTTGCCCAGGGAGGACATCAGGACATTGTAGTTTCACCTCTACTGGCACCAGAAGCTGTGATAGCTGTGATAGAGAGAGAGAGAGAATGTTTTAAATAAATATTACATAGATTATAAAGTACTCTATGTATGGATGGGAGAGAGATGAATAGAGAGAGAGAAAGAGGGTGTGTATTTAATTACAGAGTGACAGCATGTTAATATACATGTACATGAATAAGAGAGTTTAGTCTATTAATTTGAATGTTATTACTTTTTTGAATAAAGACTTAAAAGATCCTATTGACCCAAAAGTTACAATCGTTTTTCCAGGAGTATACATTCCTTGTCCTCTATCACGGTCGGCATTGTCCACCCCTTTTGCTGCTAAAAAGTAAAGTTTAAGAGAGCTTATCCATCTAGTTTCCAGCACAGAGATTCTTTTGCTACAGCCACCAGCTCAATCTTCATCTAGATGACTTTGGTGGTCCTTTAAATTTGACCATGTTCAAAAAGAATAATAATCAGTTATATTAAAATAAATGTAGAAGTGCACCTCATTGCATTTGAAAAGTCTAGTACCCTAGCTGTAGTTCAGAAAGAACTGTAACTTTATGGGCTCTATACTGGGTCACGTGTTTCAGTGTTGAGTGAGCATCCCATACAAGTCTAACCAAGTTATTTGCTAAAGTAAGAATTCACAGTGAATTTAAAGTGAGTTTAAAATTTAAGATGAACTGGAAAATGTATCTAGCTCAGCTATTCTTCCAGTACAGCTTAGTGAATAACCCTGTAAAACTTTTATCACTTTGCCATAATAATAGGTTTAGTGAAAAGAGAGTTATTAAAGATATGTTGGCCTTGATTACAATAAAGTAAATGGAATTCATTTTCCACTTATGATTTTTTTTTTTTTTAACCAGCCACTGATTCACAAACATTATTATGTTGGTGTCATGGAAACATTCCATGCTACATGCAATACAATGAGGATTGCATGTTAAAGGAATATCACATTATGCAGAGTTGTTTTAAAATGTATTCTGAAAGCCACATGCAATAGAAATGAGCTCAATATTATTTGATTGTTGGCTTTCAATACAAAGTAGTTCAAGGGAATATTTCTTTATCTCCTGTTGAAAAGTGTAATAATAAAATCAAAAGCCTTCAAAATGTTGTACATAGACTTTAGAAAAAAAATATTTAACCACTTCTAGACCAATGAGATTTAATGATTATTTTATTTTTATTTTTTTAATTTTTATATCTGTTTTGTAAAATAAAACAAATTTGAGAACAATATAAATTCAGTATTATCTGCCTGGATATATAATTTTTTTTTATTGGTTGATACCTTTAAAAATTGTCTGGATACTTTTATGGAAAACAGGATGGATATACAGTACCATACGAATGTATCAGTGGCGTACACACAATCCATGGGGCCCCAGTACGAAAATTGATCCGTGGGCTCCCCCCCCACGCTTACTCTGCACGGGCTGGGGCCGCAACACATGGCTGCGGCCACCTTGTTGTAGGGGTCACAGGGCTGCGACCCCTGTGACTGTGGTATGTATGCCAGTGCATGCAGATGCACATACACTTAAAGGACCACTATAGGCACTCAGATCACTTCAGCTCAATGAAGTGGTCTGGGTGCCAGGTCCCTCTAGTTTTAACCCTGCAGCTGAAAACATAGCAGTTTCAGAGAAACTGCTATGTTTCACTGAGGGTTAATCCAGCCTCTAGTAGCTGTCTCACTGACAGCCGCTAGAGGCACTTCCGCGATTTTTACTGTGAAAATCACAGTGAGAAGATGCTGAACGTCCATAGGAAAGCATTGAGTAATGCTTTCCTATGGGCGGTTTGAATGCGCGCTTGGCTTTTGCCACACATGCGTATTCGGAGCTGAAGGTAAGTGCTGAAGGGGATTTAACCACACACATGCTCTCACGAAGAGACGCATACACACTAGCTAACAGACACACACATTTACTGACAGACACACACACAGTGACAGACATACATACACACTCACTGACAGACACACTCACTTACAAAACATACACTCTCACTGACAAACACACACTCACTAACAGACACCAAAAAGACTCACTAACAGACACACACAAACTAACACACTCAGTAACAGACACACACAGTAACACACTCACTGACACACACACTCACTGACACACACACTAACTGCCACACAAACTAACACACAAACTGACACTCACTAGCAGACACACACTCAATAACAGACACACACAAACTAACACACACAGTAACACACAGTAACACACACAAACACAAACTAACACACTCACTGACACTCACAAGCAGACACACACTCAATAACACACACACACACAGACAAAAATTAACACACTCACTGACACTCACAAGCAGACACACACTCAATAACAGACACACAAAAAACTAACACACTCAGTAACAGACACACACAGTAACACAAACACACACACACACACACTAACACACATACACACTCACATTTTTTTTTAAATGTAATCCCCCAGCCTCCCTATCTTTGGGAGTGCTGAGGGGATTCCAGCTTTCCCTGGGGTCCAGTGGGACTGCTGGGTGGCCGGTCACTGGAGGTGGCAATGGAGCACTGATCCTCCTGGTCAGCTCCCTGCTTAGTGATGCCGGAGTAACGTCATATTCCGGCTCTGGCATCACTGTGGTGCGCGCGAGGGAGTTGGGCAGAGAGCGCTTGGGGAGAATGCTCCCTCGCACGCGCGCCAACTGACACCACTGCCAGCCTCGGGGGGTCCTGAGGTGGCCAGCTCTTGGCCCCCCAGGAGAAGAGGCTGGCAAACTGGCATACATACTGGCATGCGACCGCGGTATGTACACCAGTGGAATGTAATAAGGAAATCAATGATAACCTTTTAATCCAAAATAAAGCTGAATAGCACTTAAAAACTGGGGATGGATGGGGGGTATGTCTTCTTTTGTATCAAGAGTAACACCATTTTATGGTTTGAGCATGATTAACTTTTCATTCAACATTTTTTGTCATCATTCAACTCATATTATGATGTTACTGTGCAGAAGATTTTAGTGACAGATATTATATTCAATACATTTGGTAAGATGTAAAGAACAGTTCGTTATCATTGCCCTTCAGCTAAATTATATAAATAATTCCAAATGTTTAAAAAAAAATGAAAAAAGGATTAAAATAAATGATTAATTTCCTCCTTTATTTTCTGCTGCTCTCCTACCTACATGTACTTTGTTGTAAAAGATAATGAAAGATAGAAGTCAATTCAGAAAAGGACTTACTGGAAACTAAATCACTTTCAGAATCGTAATCTTTAGGACACATTGCTCAGGAAACAATTAAACTCTGCACAAGCGTACGATAGATATGCTTTATAACGAGAGAAAAAACCCTCCCAGAAAATGTCACCGGACATGTATTTTAATTAATTGATATAAATAAAGATATGATTTATAACCCACAATAAAAAGGTAATCCATTTGAATTCCTTTGGGACAAGACAGATGCTATCATATGTTAAGTAATAATTATTGCTTTATCGCCTCTGAAAGCCATCACACATAAATAAAAGCTATCTTAAATGTATGCACCAATTAGTCTACTTAACCCACTGATACTCAAACACAAATAAAAAACAAACAGTCCAGCACTCAGTATTTATAAATTCCTCCTTTACTGTGTTAACCTCTACCACTTCAGCTGGAAGGCTATTCCATGCATCCACTACCCTCTCAGCAAAGTAATACTTCCTGATATTATATTTAATAAACCTTTGCCCTTCTAATTTAAGACTATGTCCTCTTGTTGTGGTAGTTTTTCTACAAAGATGTGCACACAAATACAATAAGATGAAACAAGCTCTACACTTAGGTGAAGGATTCCCTTAACCCTCACAATATAATCAAAGAAAAAAGGAAAGTATAAGTGGAGCTCTGAAATACCTGAACGGATGAATATATTGATAGTAAAGTTTTTACAATAATCTGCAAATAATATACAATACAATCATAGTACAGATGGTACTTATAACCAGAAATTAATAAAGGTATATCAATTGACAACTCACAAGTGTAGAGCCAAACAGTCACCTGGTTCTAGTGTGAAGCACCTTGGGATTTTTCAAGGGAGACCCACTGCCCTCTTTTATCTCCTTCTGGTCTCCTCCACATCCAATTTGGTATACAGGAATGGACGGGATGACTCCAAAGGTAAATGCAAATAAATTTATTAAATAAAACAAAAATCCAATATAAGAAGATCAATTGATCAAAATAATCAGTTAAAAGTTATAAAATAAGTCCAAAACGTGTTTCGCCATTGATAGGCTTCCTCAGTTGGTGTATCGTTTATGTGGTGTCCTTTCCTTCTCTTATACGGCCTTGATTGTCAAATTACCGGCATCGTTCGTGCGTCAGTCATGTGATTCGACTATCGTTTCTTTTCCCTCGTGGAACGCATCATATGTGTTCCACTTCCATAGTCTGTTTCAACACGCTATACTGAATGACAAATCCTTTACCCAATCAGTTCATTTATCCCTCATAAAAACGAGGAAATGCATATAGTTAAAGAAACATAATTACATGAGAGACTTAGTACATAATTTTACATAAAACAACAGGTTCATATTCTTGCACATAAAATGTTGATCTTTTACAAGCATAAAAATTGTTTAAAGTGCTCTAAGTGCATTGCATAAATGAAGTAAACCAATCCCTTACTTATTAGTGCAAATGTAGGAATTTTCCACTTCCCCATAAAGTACCAATAAAAAGAAATAAAAAATGGAGGGAGAGAGATATACTAAAAAAATTACCATATTTTCCGGCGTATAAGACGACTTTTTAACCCTGGAAAATCTTCTCCAAAGTCGGGGGTCGTCTTATACGCCGGGTATAGGGTATAGGGTCTATATGGCTACCTAGGGCACCATATAGGAGGGGGCGTCCGGTGCCCCCATCGCCGGCCCATTTTAATGCTGCAGCCGCCTGAGTGCTCTATAGAGAGACTCAGGCGGCTGCAGCACTGCCTCTCTTCTCACCTCCCTTTCCCTGTGCAGAGTGGGTGGCCAAGCTCCTCTTCGTCCTGTCAGTCCGGCCGGGTACCGCGCGGTACAGGAGATTCAGTTACCTGTTCCCGGCCGGACTGAAAGGAATTGAGCACTCAGTGTGCACTTCCTTTCAGTCCGTCCGGGAACAGGTAACTGAATCTCCTGTACCGCGCGGTACCCGGCCGGACTGACAGGACGAAGAGGAGCTCGGCCACCCACTCTGCACAGGGAAGGGGAGGTGAGAAGAATGTAGGGAGGATTGGGGGGGGGAGGGGGTGGAGTAAAAAGAATGGAGGGGGAGTAAAAAGAATGGAGGGGGGGATTAAAAAGAATGGAGGGGGGGAGTAAAAAGAATATATATCGCAATTAGCCTCCTGTGTGCTAGACCAGCAGGCATGGATTATATGCCCAAACAGCCTGGCACATACCTGGGCTTTAAATGCTATTTCAGATTATCATTATTTAATGTCTTGCTGTGTAGCTCTGTCTGCTCACTGTACATCATGGCTAATTTTTATTTGGTGTGCATTGGAAGAGGGGTAGTCTTATACGGCGAGTATATCCCAAACTCTATATTTTAACTGGAAAAGTTGGGTGTCGTCTTATACGCCCAGTCGTCTTATACGCTGGTAAATACGGTATATTTATTTAACCTCAATTGAGAACCTATCTAAAAAACTATATATATTTTTAAAAAATGACAATAAAAACTGCACTCTCTATAAAATTCATGTTACAAATAAAACAATCTCAATAAAAAATATAAAATTAAAATAAAAAATGCATAATTCAAAATCCAAATTTAATCCATGAGGTGCCAAAGTAATAAAATTGAAGATAAACGTAATTTCTTCAATTCCAATTTTTTTTGTGGAATCTCCGCCCCTCCAATTTTTTTTAAATCAATTTTAGTGCACAAAATGTGAGATCTTGTGGATTTTGATTGTGGCAGTGTTTAAAATGTTGGGAGACACTATGTGTTTCTACACCTTTTTTGATATTTCTCACATGTTCGGAAATTCTAACATTTAAGCATCTGATTGTCCTCCCTATGTACATCTTATTACATGGGCATTTTAACAAATAAATAATATTTTTGGAGAAACAAGTGAGTTGATCTCTTATTAAGAAATCTTTCTCTGTGATTTCATTAATGTTCTTAATATTTCTTTTTTTACTATTTGTTTCCCTACATGCTAAGCACGCTCCACACCCATAAAAGCCTTTTTTTCCTGTAAGAAGATACTTCTGGAGATACGGCCTCCAGTACAATACTCCAAGTGAGGTCTCACCAGTGTTCTGTACAATGGCATGAGCACTTCCCTCTTTCTACTGCTAATACCTCTCCCTATACAACCAAGCATTCTGCTAGCATTTCCTGCTGCTCGGTTACATTGTCTGCCTACCTTTAAGTCGTCAGAAATAATCACCCCTAAATCCCTTTCCCTGAGATGTTGAGGTTAGGACTCTATCAAATATTCTGTACTCTGCCCTTGGGTTTTTACGTCCAAGATGCATTACCTTTCTCTTATCCACATTAAATGTCAGTTGCCACAACTCTGACCATTTTTCTAGTTTAACTAAATTATTTGCCTTTTGGCTTATCCCTCCTGGATCATCAACCCTGTTACATACCTAGTATCATCAGCAAAAAGACATACCTTACCATCAAGACCTTCTGCAATATGACTAATAAAATTAAATATATATATATGTTATATATATATATAAAATATAAAATAAATAAAAAAATATATAAGTACATAACAAAATTAATACTAATATATATATATATATATATATATATATATATATATATATATATATATATATATATATATGTAAAACATAAAAAACAAAAGTGGTAAACCGCGCCCCACTATCTGGGCGCGGTTTACCACTTTTGTTTTTTCTGTTTTACTATTGTGAGCGGGTATTGGGAAATCCTGCTTGGTTCACTGCTGCCCATCTTTAGTATATTTAGTGAGCGCCTAACTCTTTCTTTTTATATATATATATATATATATATATATATATATATGTGTGTGTAATTTCATTCTAACTGTATTTTGATATTAATACACTTAGAACAAAATCATCTATATATCTATATACATAATTATATATGTATATATCACTATATATATATATCTATCTATATATAAATAAAAATAATTAACAACCGGATGGTAGTCCAGGAATGAGAATTAGCCCCATGATGGCATACCATTTGCAAAAGTAGACAACTCAAGATATTGCAAATAGGGTATGTCCAGTCTTTTTTAGTAGCCACTTAATCACAAATACTGGCCAAAATTGGCGTTCAATTGAATTTTTTGCATTTTTCACACACAAACAAATATTAACGCTAACATGGGCCAGTGTTAGTGACTAAGTGGCTACTAAAAAAGACTGGACATACCCATTTGCATTACCTTGGGTTGTCTACTATTGCAAATGATATGCCATCATGGGGGTAATTTTCATTCCTGGGCTACCATACGGTCTCAAAGGCAACGTAACCAATCTGGCAAATTTTAATGTGAAAAAAATAAAAATATAACATGCTTTATCTGACCCTGTAACTTCCCAAAACACCATAAAACCTGTACATAGTGGGTATAGTTTTACACCTGAGACATTGCTGAATACAAATATGTGTATTTTATTGCAGTAAAAGCCAACAGTATTATGACATTCACAGTTAAAATGTCATGCAGAACTAAAAAAATAACAACATATCTCAATTTCTCAATTTTTTTATTTTTTTTATTCATATTAAATTATGTTTCATAGATAAATATTTGATGTTAAATGAAAGCCCTTTTTCTCCTGAATAAAATGATATATAATACGTGTGGGTACACTTGATATAAAAGAGGTGAATTACGGTTGAACAGACATATAGTCAAATTCCAAGTTTTGTTTATGTTTTATTTTGATCAAAACGTATACACTTTTCTCAGTCCTCAAGGGTTTAACCCCTTAAGGACGGGTGACGGACGAGGTCCGTCACAAAGGGGAGACCCTTCATGACGAGTGACGGACCTCGTCCGTCACGCGGTAAAATTAACCCCGGATCCCCGCTATCGCAGCGATCGCGGCGATCATGGGGTTAATGGTGCTCCGGTATGCCTCTGCATTAGAGGCATACCAGGAGCACCGGTCATGCTGCCCAGCACATGTGCTCGCTCTGACCGCAAGCCAGAGCGAGCACATGTGCTCTGTATACTCACCTTCCGGCTCCCTGCACTTCTTGGTTCTGTGTGAAGTGCAGGAAGCCAGAACAGGGATCCTGCCCCCTGCTGTAAAAAAAATAAAGTTTATTTAAAGTCCCACCCCACCTTTATCCATTTTAATAAAAAATTAACTCCTTCCCTGCCAATTGATCACTGACTACAGTGATCAATTGGCAGGGATTACATTTTACTATGATCAGGGGATAAATTTATTTAATTAATTAATTAAAATATTTTAAAGTTATATATTTAGCTAGCTGGGGTGGGTGGAAGTTAGTGGGGAATTGGAGAATTTGGCGTTAGGCTAACTAGGTGTTAACGTTACAAAAAGTTTTAAAATAAACTTTAAAAAGTTAAAAATTAAGCTTAAAAAAAGTTTTAATAACGTTTAAGTAAAAAAAAAAAAAAAACCCTTTACCTAGTCCAAATAAAAATTAACCCCTTCCCTGCCAGTCAATCACTGCCTACAGCGATCAAATACAGATCAAAGTATTATACTGTGATCTAATTTTTTTTAACCCCTGAGGATTAACTTTTATTTATTTTTTAACCCTCAGGGGTTCAATTTATTTAATTAATTAATTTAAATATTTTATAACTATATATTTTGCTAGCTGGGGTGGGTGGGAGTTATGGGAAAATGGGGGATTTACTGTTAGTGCTGCTTACTGCTAGTTAGGGGTTAACGGTAAAAAATAAAGCTTAGAAAAATGTTAAATCTGGAAAAAAGTTTTAAGAATGTTTAGGAAAGTTTAAAAAAATTAATAAGCAAAACAAAAGTTTAAAAACTAGTTTTTAAAAGTAAAAAAGTTAAAAAAGTAAAAAAATACATTTTAAAAACGCTCATTACCACTACACCTGGAACAAACTAGAGAAAAAATTATCCCACACCAAGGTTCAAAATATGCCTTTTGAATTAGCCCAGGGTGTATTCTTTAATAAATAGTATGTGTTTGTGGGGAAGTTTCAATAACCAACCGTCTAAAACTACTCCAAATTGAAACATGGACACAGCATAAAACTTCAAAGTTAGAAAAAAACTGAATGGCTGCATCTCAAATGCGCCCCTTCAACATTCACATATACCTGGCAAAGGTACATACGGGGGTATTGCTGTACTCAGCCGACATAGATGAATAACATATGAAGTATTATACAGTCATAGCACACATAAGTTTTGCAAAATATGCTGCACAAACTCACTTTGTATGTCAAAAAGGCAGAAAAAATGCTTATTACCACTACACTTGGTATAAGCTAGCGGAAAAATGATCCCACGCTAAGGTTCAAAATATGCCTTTTGAAATACCCTGGGATGTCTTCTTTAAGAAATGGTATGGCTTTATGGGGTATTTGGATTATATAGCCTGGTAAAATACTCTAAAATGGGACATAGGCACAGCGTAAAAATTCAAAGATTGAAAAAAAATGGAATGGCTGTGTCCCAAATGTGCCCCTCTGATGTCCACATATACCTGGCAAAGGTACATACGGGGGTACTGCTGTACTCAGCCGACATAGCTGAGCAACATATGAAGTATTATAACGTCGTAGCTCACATAAGGTTTGCAAAATATACGGTGCAAACTCACTTTGTATGTCAAAAAGGCAAAAATTACCACTACATCTGGTACAAGCTAGCGGAAAAATGATCCCATGCTAAGGTTCAAAACATACCTTTTGAAACACCCTGGGATGCTTACTTTAAGAAATGGTAGGCCTTTGTGGGGTAGTTTGAATTTAAAACCTGCGAAGATGTTTGGAAATTGCACATAGGCCCAGCGTCGAAATTCAAAGTTTGGTAAAAATGGATATGGCTTGGTCTCCTATATGGCACTGTAGCTTCACGAAATAGTGCCAAAGATATTCATTTGGGGTGTCTTTTTACTCAGAAGACTTAGCTGAGCATAATTTGGGAGGTTTGAACTTAGTGGCACATATGAAATATACAAAACGCCCAGCAAAAATGCAATCCGTATGTAAAAAATGCACAAAATTATTTTTTACCACATACTTTGGCATATATTGGTGAAAAAATGGGGGTATGTTAAGGCACAATATGCACCTTATGAGATACCCTGGAGTATCTACTTTTACAAATGGTAGGCCTTTGTGGGGGTTTTTTGAACAGTCAAACTGTTATAATACCCCAAATGGAAGCTAAGGCTCATTAAATCCATCTCTCAAAACTCTACTGTGAATACTGAAAAGGACAGGTCTCCTATATGGCACTGTAGCTTCACGAAATAGTGCTAAAGACATGCAATGGATGTGTCCTTGTACTCAGAAGACTTAGCTGAGCATAATTTGTGGGGTTTGAACTTAGTGGCACATATGAAATATACAAAACGCCCAGCAAAAATGCAATCCATATGTAAAAAATGCACAAAATAATTTTTTACCACATACTTTGGCATATATTGGTGAAAAAATGGGGGCATGTCAAGGCACAATATGCACCTTCTGAGATACCCTGGAGTGTCTACTTTTACAAATGGTAGGCCTTTGTGGGGGTTTTTGAACAGTCAAACTGTTATAATACCCCAAATGGAAGCTAAGGCTCATTAAATCCATTTCTCAAAATTCTACTGTGAATACTGAAAAGGACAGGTATCCTGTATCGCACTGTAGCTTCACGAAATAGTGTCAAAGACATACAATGAGGGTGTCATTTTAGTCAGCAGATGTAACTGAACACAAAATAAAACTTTGTACAGGAATAGCACACACCAACTTTACAAAATACACATGAGAATGTCTTTGTTATAAGTTTGTGTGCCAAAAAAAAAAAAAACACAATTTTACTCCAATATTTAGCAGAGGTTGGCGGTGAAATGGCTACGTAGAAAGTGTCAAAACAACCTTAGGAAAATAGCCCGTGATGTCTACTTTATATAAATATATACTTTTGTGTGGCAATTCTGTTTTCTTTTATGGCTATTAAGCTTACAAGACAACATACCAAATTCTAAAATCGCTTCACATTAAAAGTCTATTTTACTCCTTGTACTTTGTGACCTGTAACTACCAAAAAAAACTTAAAATCCCAGACACATTATATATTCTGTAAATCAGAACAACTAAATTAATTTATTTTGAATTACTTTTCTTAAACTGCACTAATTATGCACACATTATTATTGCAAAAACTGTAAAAAAAAACACAAAATTTTCATTTGTTTTACATTTTTCTGTATTTTTTTTATAATAAATAAGCATTTATATATTTATATGTGTGTTACATCAAATTAAAGCCCTTTCTGTCCTTTAAAAAATGATGTATAATATGTGTTGGTGCAACAAATTAGTAAAATGCAAACAGCAAAAAATGAAAAAAATTCTGTGAAAGACAAGCTTTTGAAGCTCTGTCCTTAAGGGGTTAAAGGAGATTTAATGGGTGCTCTAAGCAGCATTAACACTAGCTGTAGTGACTGTGTAGCTTAGAGTGTCCTGGCACCATAATCTGATTTAAAATTTGTATGTTCTAGATATATTTATTTTTAATATTTAAGTGTTTCTTTTAACTTTAGCATTCAGGACCTCTCTTTTGAAAATATAAAATGTAAAGCCTTTCTCTGTCAAGCAGTTTGCAAAAAATAACACCCCCAGAATCCAAATATAGTGTAAAGTAATGTTGAAACGTATTTATTGTTTCAATATGCATAAACAGCACATTATTATATAGAAACAATAGAAACAAAAAAACAAAACAAAAAACATGCAATTATACACCAGAGGACATTTCAGTCCTCTTTGGAACTTTTCTTAACACCTGGTCTTGAGAAAAGTCCCATAGAACGGTTGATACATTTTCTGGGCTATAATTGCACAATAAAGTAATTAAAATTATCTACAAAGTCCTGTGAGTGCACCTTCCTTGATATTTATATTTTGGCATAAATGATTTGCACCCAGGAAAGGACAAGACCGGGGCGAGGGAGTGCATCTCGCTGTAATAGATATGGTGCCAGGAGACCCCATTGCATGATCCGATGGGAAGTAATTAAACATTTTAGAATCATTTGATTATTTACATTGATGCCCATGCCACATCTATTTATCTCCTCTAGGAGAAGTGGGATGTTTTTCTAGAATAGAGTACAGTTCTAGTACAGATCAAGGACCCTGGTCATGGGCTGAGAGCATTCACCTGATGCTCATAGCCAATGAGTGAGGTCCATTATAGCTAAGTAGAGATCTGCCAGGTTCTACTGCAGGAAATTAAATACAAAAGAGTCTGTGTCCACTGTCAAACCTTACTAAAATGATTTGCCTGCTTACCATGAAATAGTGCCTGGGCTGTAGAAGTTATGATGCTTCCAATGTTTCTTTATGCTTCAGTAAATGGTGGAGAGATGACAAGTGACAATTGTTGTTATTGCAACTATTTTGGTATAAACACTGCAACTGCATTATAATCTTCGATAACTCTCTGTTTAGTGAATAATCTACTAAATGAATCCTTTCACCTATATAAAAAATATTTTCTGCTAGTGGACAGCATAGAGAAATACTTGGAAGCTAGTAATTGAATTTATATTTCACAGAATTTGTTACATAAAAAATGTTTTCAATTCCATACAAAGCACTATACAACCTATTGTGTGTTGATTTGGATTTAAGGTGGGAATATGTGTAGAATGCTTTGAGTTTATCAAGCGTTGGTCCACAAGTCATGCCCTTGTGTCCTAGCTTACCTTTCTGCTGATTCATATTGACGTATAAAAATATTGTCAATAAAGAGAAAAACATAAAACATGTTACAATAATGGTAGGCATGAACATACCATTTTCACAAAAGGGCATTTTAACAGGTTCAATGGCAAATGATTGTGTTATTATTGTCAAGGTTCTTTATTCAGTTAAGCAACAAAATATACAATGTAATAAAAGTATAACAGCTTAATGTAAAATAAAACTAGATAGGATTCCTAAAAAATTATTACACACATTGTGTTAACAAACATTTTGTTAATTGACACATACTTACTTTCTTACACAAGTTGTATCATCTTTGTGACTTTGGCATTTGTATTAAAGTTTCCTTGATGGTTTTTAGCATTAAAATCATTATTAACCCCTTAAGGACACATGACATGTGTGACATGTCATGATTCCCTTTTATTCCACAAGTTTGGTCCTTAAGGGGTTAAAGGCCTAGTGTTGTTATATTATTAAGCAGTAAAGTACTTTTAGACTTACTGAAAATAAACTTTGATTGCTTAAAAATGCTCTCTTTTTGCCTTTATCTTGTATGGTTGCAAAGAAGTTTTGAAAAAGCTTAATGAGTCAAAAATATATATAGAGAAAAAGACGATTTGGATGCAAAGACAATTTAATCGTGAAATATTGTTATCATCTATAGTGTTCTAGACATTCATTTATTAATAAAATATTACTTTCATGATCTACAAGATATCATTTATATGTAAAGTTCTTCTCTCTCTAATTATTCTCAGTGACCTTTCTCATTAATTTTTTTTCCATCTTTTATTCTGTCATTCTGTCTGTCCATCCGTTTGTCTATCAATAAGTTTATCAGCTTTGCAAAGAGAGTACAGGTAAGCAGGGCCAGACAAATATATTGTGCTGCCTGGGGGAAAGGATGAAATGCTGCCTTGCCACCCCCAGTCGATGCTCTGCCTCTCTGACATCATCTGACGGGACATAATGCATATGTGTGGCAAGCACTGCAAGCGAATTTGGACCTCCCCATAGGAAAGCATTATCTCAATGCTTTCCTATAGAAATTTAATAACACTGGATGCTGTTTTTGGATGACCAGCTTTTATATTTTGCCATTTGGAATTTGTAGGTTTATTGATGATAGGTTTGTGTTACTGTAGTGTGAGTGTTTGTGCAGAGCAGATCCCATCACTATGTGTATAGAGGATGTTGTATTTGTATGGGAGGTACTGTGTGTGTGTAAGGGAGGTAGTGTGTTTTTGCTGGGGATTATGTGTCTATGTGATTAATATTATGTGTGTGCTGATTAAGTAGTGTGTGTTTGGGATGTATAAAGATATAGGGAATGTAGTGTATGTGCTGGTGATGCAGTGTTGATGTGAGTGCTTTCGGATGCAACGTGTATTCTAGGGATGGAGTTTGTATGTGTGTTTGTGCTGAGATGCAGTGTCTGTATTTGTGCTTGAGTGTAGTGTGTATGTATGTGTGTGGAGGATGCAGTGTGTGCAGGGGATACAGTGTGTCTGTGTGTGCTGGGGATGCAGAATGTGTGTGTGTGTTGGGGATACAGTGTGTCTGTGTGTGTGTGTGTGTGGATGATGCAGTGTGTGCAGGGGATACAGTGTGTCTGTGTGTGTGCTGGGGATGCAATGTGTGTGCTAGGGATGCAGGGTGTGTGTGGTCTGTGTGTGCTGAGGAGGCAGGGTAAGTGTGTTGGTGTGTGCTGGGGATTGGCTTCCTATGTGCAGCACACTATATGTGCACTGCAGCCAATCAACACACTTATCTTTGTTGTAACCATGGAGGTGTGGCCTCTGGACTAACTCCTAGCAGCTTCTCATTCCCTTACCACTGCTTCTGGCTCAGGTCTGTTCCTGGCTTCCTCCTACACCATGGGGTCTGTATACTGAAGCTTGTGCTGTGCTGTGTGTGGCCGCGGCACATAGAGACCCAGACACTGAGGGTGGATTGTGCACTCACACCTTGGAGACAGTGGAACTTCACACCGCCCAGTCACCAATTACTGTGGGGAAAGTAACCAGTGAAGTTCCTGCACGCACATTGAGTGACGTCAGAGCACCGGAACTTCAGTGGGAAACAAGTCCCAGATCAACCTCTCTCTCCCAATGCCACTAAAATTAATTTGCAGCCTCCCAGCTTGCCCCAGTGGAGAGGCTGATCTGAGAAGAGATCACTAGAAAGATGCTCATTAGTATTATGTTGAGAATGCAAAATGCCGCCCCTGTCAAAGTGCCGTCTGCAGCCATGGCCCCACCTGGGCCTATGGACAGGCTGGCCCTGCAGTTAAGAAAGTAATACGGAAGAGTTATTAAGACGTAGTTAGAAGTTAAGTTGCCAATTAAGATTGTTTACTAGACAGGAAAGATCAGTCCAATGAATTGTGTTCTTTTAGGTACATATTGAAATTGCATCAACATATGCTATTAATTTAAAAACAAGCAAAAGTCCCCAAAAAATGTTTCCAGCATCATTAGTCACATTAGTATTTAATCCACTCTCCGTTTAATGAGGCATAAGTAGATTGCAAAAGAATAAGAATTCATACAATTATTTTCTTCACTACAAATTAGACAAAAATAGTTCTTATGCATGAATAAAGTTGATAAACTTCCATTAAAATGCAAAAACAAAAACAAAATGGAAAAAGGTAACACTTATTTTCAGCCCAGTAGGTGGGAAAAAAAGAGAATACTTTTAAAAATGTCCACTGATCTTTATTTTAACTTAAAACTTGATAGTTATGTGTGATTTTTGTTTGGTTTATTTACAATAAAGTATCAGACATGTTTTTATTTGATTTGTTTTCAAAGCACCTGCTACATTAAAGAGCCTTACTTTAGAAATGTTAACCATAGGAAGATTAAAATATCAGTTTGAAATAGCTACCAGAAAACAAAAATAATGAGCTCTCCACATATACGCAGATTAGACAATGCTTAAAATAGCTTTTATATTCTATTGAATTATCCAACATATTTAAATTTGTATCTTGATTTTCTTTTGTTGAATGAAAAATTCCAAATTAGTATTTTGTTATTGTGCATGATATGTACTGTGATCACTCTAATTGGTTTACTATCATTGGAAAAATAGGGCATATTACATCAACTCATGAAAGCCTGACACTGTTTAATTAGGTTTAACAGCAAATATACTCCAGAAATGCTATTCACTAACTTGCATAACCTTTCTGCAATTAGTAAAGAGTTACTCAAGGGTTCTAACTAGACTTAATGGTTCTAACTAGCATTCTACTTAAATCAATTCAATATTCATCTGAATTTTGAATGATCAGCAATTCACCAGAATTCCAAAACTCTGAAGGGCTCTATGGTCAAATTGAGAAAATAAATGGGCAATGGATGAGACATTTCATTTGCTTGGTGATTCCGAAGAAAATAAGATGATCGATGAAAAAAAACATGATAATGATTAGGATTTTTTTTTTAAATGCTCACTTGAAAATACGCCTATTAGTGTACCATAAAATATGTGTGAGTCTGTCAGTGTGTGTCTGAGTAATGTGTGTCTGTCCGAGTGTGTCAAATAAGTGAGTGTGTATGTCATTGTTTGTCAGTGTATATGAGAGTGTGTGTATGTCAGTGAGTGTGTGTGTGTCTGTCTGTCTTGAAGGTGTGTATTCGTTAAACAGTATGTGTGCCAATGACTGTATATTTTAGTGAGTGTATGTTAGTGAATGCATCAGTAAGAAAGTGTCTTTCAGTCAAAGTGCAACCTTGACAGGAAGGGGAGGGGGAAATTTAAATATGGGGGGGGGTGGATTGGCTGAATGGCAGACAATCATTTATGCATTGTAATGTAATGAGGTCCAGTTGGGGAGAAATTAATATCTGGCTAGATAGCTTTGCAGATCTGCCAGCACACCCCCTACCAGACTGCAATCAGTGCTGCCCATCTACTCCTGTATAGCAGTGCTGGTAGAGAAAAATTTCATATCCATTTCTCCCAATGTACTAACAATACTTCATGGGAGTTAAGAGAAACCACCTAGCTCAACAACAGTATGTGCCCCTGTGTGTATTTCAATATTTGTATGTAAGACTGTGTATCTGGCAATATGTGCCTCTTTTTTAGTGTGTTTATCAATGTGAGTGTACGTGTGTGTCTATAAGTATGTACTTGTATATGGGCCTGGGAATGAGTACCTGTATTTTATGTAGGTATCTGAGTGTTTAGGAGCATGTGGGTAAGTGTGCCTGTAAGTGTCTGTTATGAAGGGGGCATCCAAAACACTTGTGAAGCTGTGCCTCAAGAGTTCTAATGGCAAAACCGCAAATAATTAAATTAATTCACAAATAAAATAATTTAAAAAAAGTTTAATTAAACATACAGATAGCCACATGACCAAACTAGGCAAACACATACTTGTTCACTAAATTTTGTTATTTTAATTTAATAATTTAATTAGCAATTAAGTGAATGCATAACTACATTTATATTGCACAACTTTAAACATTGCAAATTAGCTGTATATCTTTTTGAACAGATTTATCTTACATAGACTTTTGTTTAGTTTTTTTTGCGTTTAAGTTACAGCAATGCAGATATTTTGTATTATAGGTAGATTAATGTCCATGTGTGTATATCTACCCATATTTTCTGGCATATTTCAGCAATAAGCAGATATACCCAGATATGAATCTGAACACTTTCATTGTATAAAATGCAGTGTTTCTCATGAATAGAAGCAGCATTTCTTTTTTTAATATTATTTATTTTTATTTTTGCACTAGCACTGAATAAGATATGGCCACAATAACAAATAATTAGTTATGATTAAGATAAGCCACTCGTCGCTGTGGATTTTATGCAAATATTCTATTGTTTGGTGCAGTATTTGCATTCTCTGAAATCATAATTAGACCTTTGTGTATAATTTTGCTTGAAATAAAGTATTAAATTGCATTGAACCATATGTTACTCAATATAATGGTTTTGGCAGGTTTCATTTGCAGTAGTTCCATGCTGTGTTGGCTGACATGTCTCTTTGTCTATAATCCTGTAAAATAACTTAGTGGTTAGTGTCCTAATGGCAATATCCCAGGGTTGCAGAATTGAATCTTGGCAAAGTTAATATAGTCTTTCATCTCTTCAAATGTATACAGTTAGCCCTTTGAGTTGAGTAATAACAGCCACTAAACCCCAAGACATATCTTGTCTTGTATGTATCCTATTAAATGTATCCTTCCTTGTTGAATATATTAAAATTAAACATTTTCTTATTTAAAATCATTCTGACCCAATTAAGAATCTTTTAACTAATTACACAATATTAAAGTAAATAACCCCCCAAAATGGGCTACTATGTGTGTTAGAATAATATTCAAACATAAACATAACTTAAATGGACAACCATACAGAATATTTCTGCAAAAGTTGCATAAATAAAAGCATTTTGTTAATTCATTCTATCTGTGAGCAATGCAATATGACACAATATGATGGATCTGCAACTAGGAAGCAACACCTTCACTTGTCTAGCAGACTGTTGTGCTACAAAGGTATCTGCATGGGATTAATGGGTAATCAACCATAATAGGTGAACCTGCTCTTGCACACATCACATTAATTCCTAATACAGAAGAATGTCTGCATTTAATGGGGAGATTTTGTTTTTTTAAGTATACAAAAGAGGGGGGCGGAACCAACACTCAAGCTAACTGGTCACGCTATTTGTTAGCTCCATTCTGCGACCTCCAAAATACTGTTGATACCTGCCCCAGTCAAGCATAGTCCCACAACTATGGCGAAGCGGTCAATAAAATTGAGCAACACATGCAAGCGGATCCCAGGATATCGGGGATTATCTGGCCTGCAGCCTGCAGAGACCTGTGATTAAGATGGCGCGCATGCCAGTGGAGGAATCCTGTTAGCCTGTATAATGCTTCCTCAGATGAGGAGAATGAAATTCCCTCCACCAAATGGGACATCAAAGAACTCCTGAAGGAGCTGAAACACATACTGGAAACTGATGTGGGGAAGGTCAGTAAAGAGGTACAAACACTCGGGGATGAGATAAGGCAGTGGAGGGGAAGGTGGCAGAGGTCACAGAATTTTGCACTGCTACAGCAGAAACTCTCTCCAGCCTCAGGGTGACATTTGAGTCCATGCAGACCAGGATGGCATACCTGAAAGATGGCAGTCGCTGTAAACATATAAAGGTTAGGTGCATCCCTGACACGGTCATGGTGACCGAGCAACCTGCATACATAGACTGACTTTTTCAGGCACTGCTCAAATGAAAATCAACCACCACTATGCCAGTGGATGGGATCTTCAGGATTTCTAAACCACCAGGAGCAAAGTACAAGGGGTCCTGTGATGTGATCATGCAACTGTCCAGCATCCAGAAGCACACCATCATATCTATTTGAGGGCCACACTCTATCCTTTTATCATGACCTTTCCAGGGCTACCCTGAGATGGAGAGCCTTGCTGAGCCACGTAACCCGATTGCTCTGAGACAAGAAGATAACGTATCAATGGGGCAACCTAAGATCCCTGATAGTGGAGCACAATGGAGTGGTCCTAAAGATGGTACACGCAGCAGAAGCAGAGGTGTTCCTCAAGGAGCTGGTGTTCACTCTGCCACCTACTGCAGCCGACAACGAGAAAAGAAGGAGAGTGAAGTGCAAGGCTGTGACTCAATCCAGTACTGGAGACCGTATCTTCAGGAGGATATTGATACCTTAGAGAGGGTTCAGAAAAGGGCTACTAAACTGGTTCATGGATTGCGGGATAAAACTTACCAGGAAAGGTTAAAGGATCTTAACATGTATAGCTTGGAGGAAAGACGAGACAGGGGGGATATGATAGAAACATTTAAATATATAAAGGGAATCAACACAGTAAAGGAGGAGACTATATTTAAAAGAAGAAAAACTACCACAACAAGAGGACATAGTCTTAAATTAGAGGGACAAAGGTTTAAAAATAATATCAGGAAGTATTACTTTACTGAGAGGGTAGTGGATGCATGGAATAGCCTTCCAGCTGAAGTGGTAGAGGTTAACACAGTAAAGGAGTTTAAGCATGCGTGGGATAGGCATAAGGCTATCCTAACTATAAGATAAGGCTAGGGACTAATGAAAGTTTTTAGAAAATTGGGCAGACTAGATGGGCCGAATGGTTCTTATCTGCCGTCACACTCTATGTTTCTATGTTTCTATGTTTCTATGCTGGCTGGCACTCTCTCCATGTCCAAGGGACATATCTCCTGATGAGGACTCGCTACTTTTAGCTTCTACGATGGGCAGTGGCCTTTTAGAAGAAGGGTTTACGAATGGACACAATGGCACCACAGTTGATGGTTAATCTACAGCACCACAAAATTAGTTTACTATATGTTTTAGCATTAATTAACCCTCCCTATGTTTAGCTTTTGACACTAGCTACACTCAAGTAGCCTTCTTAATTTAGTACCAGACTGTTTTTTTGCTCTGAGCCTAGACAGGACTATGACCTTTGGTTAATGCACGTTAGCGCCAGGGTGTGCCTGGAGATGGGATTTATTGTCCGGATTCATGTCCAATCCTTGCATAATGCTCACCCTATATAGCAATTACCCTTAACATCATGAGTTCTTGCTCATACCACCCTATAGGCAAGTGAATAATAAACCCTCTTTATAAGTCCTAGTCGGTAGTGTAAGCCATTTTTATTATACTGTATTTTCACTGCTTGCTTATGCTCTGTTTTAAGTTGGCATGAGGGCATGAACCTTCCTATGTTACTCATGTTATAAAAGTGTGCAGTTTTACGATATGCTATATTCCGACTGTCATTATTATTTTATGTTAGTACCACTGCACTTTCAAAAATAAATAATACAAAAAAAAACTATAAAAGATTTTCCTGTGCTCTCATTGACTTATCCAAGGTCCTCAATTTTGTTTACTCTTTGAGATTTAATTTACTATGGAGTATTGAATAAAGTGGTCACTCTCCTACCTTTGTTTATATTGGTAACTTTTAATCCTGCACAATCATTTTTGGTTATGTGGTGCACTTTTGACCATTCATGACCACGCTAAATTTAGAACCCACTGAAAAGATGAAAAAAAAAATGTGGACATCTTAAACCAGAAATAAAATTGTAGACTTTTATTTGAAGAAATCTATTAGAAACAACATACCACACCAGTCCACATTATCCGTAAAAAATAAAGACAATCCCTTCAAAAAAAAAAAAAAAAACGCGTCCATCAACATTGTGAATTTCATGTGATTTAGACAATAGATCATATAGGCATATTAGGTAGGGGTTATCTCCCTTGTTAAATGGTATTTTTCCTCTTTTCTGATGTTAGCCAGCATCTTCAGATAATGTATATTAGCATGCAACTCCTTTAACAAAATAGCAGCTTTACAGCAAAAGCATAATATATAGAATTTATTTAAAAAAAAGATAATGATACCTTCTTTTCTCTTTTTTTTTTTTTAATACAATTAAGATAATTATTATAAAGAAAAGAAAAATATAGAATAATTTGGATAAACTTATTGAATGATGACATTTCCAGCACGGTATTCAAGAATAGTTTGCTTTTATCTTCATATAACACAGTTTTTGCACTGCTAAAGCAATAATCAAAAGGCAGATTGGGATCAAACATGACCTAAAGGTTATTTATCTCACTAGCAGGGAGTTTAATATGTAATCAAAAGAGTTCAGGAATAAAAAAAAAAAAACAGATGGCATCTGATATATGCCACCCTGAGACCGTGTGCAACATAGGTCCTCTCTACTCACATGCCCAACTTAATTCTCGATGAAGTTATATTAATGTCAAGCAAGCACAGTCCATTATTATTTCAAATAAATACCATCTGTAGTGCATTGGAAAGAGAACTAATAACCTGACTTTTTGGTTGTTTCTTGACATATTTGTAAGGCAATAAAACAATAATCAAAGAGACGCCAGCATCAATGTGACCTCAAAGCCAGCCAGTATGGTAGCAGAATGTATAGTAGCCTGGTTGTAAGAAAAAAAATTATTCCTAACACAACAGGAGACATCTAGAACCTACAGGCTTGCTGAATGTTGTTCCAGGCCTACTACTTTTCAAAGAATATATCTAGCAAAAACTCTCTGTGGGTTGAAATTTGTAAAACAGTATCGGAATGACAAATGCAATAACTTAATGCCAGTTTAACAACAAAATACCCTATTTCCTCATGCATGTAAGTTGCTAGTAAATATTATATATATATATATATATATATATATATATATATATATATATATATATATATATATATATATATATATATATATATATATATATATAAATAAATGTCTAATGCTTGCACTCCAGTTAAATATAGTTAAGCCCGGTGCTTGTTGGCAATAGTAATAGAAATATAGTGAATATAGCACTCCAAGGACTTCATAAGTATCGTGAAAAAATAACTTAGCTTTTATTCAGCAACTGTCACAAAGTATCAACGTTTCAGTTCTCATTCAGAACTTTCGTCAGGATAAGGTGCATTGTAAAAAAACAACATACATATAACAAACACATAAATCAATAAATCAATAAAGTACATTGTATACAGGGGACTCTTACCCTTTTCTCTGTGACATTGACCCTCTGTGAAATTGACCCTAGTTCATTTAATCAGCAGCTGTGCTGTGCTGCTGTTCAACCTTGCGTTCCAGCGGTTGCCGGAGTGATTGGCTGGAACACGAGGGGGCGTGTGGAGCTTGTTGAATGTTGCCATGGCAACTTGCCGGTAAAACATACTAGCGATCCTAGGGGAAAACACTCAGCAGAGGGAATGATATAATGATCGGAACTGATTGTGGTCTGCATCATAACCCTAGCAAGTCTAGGTTAGATGTGGTAATGCAGCTGAACAATAGAGTAAAAGACTAGTATGTACATAGCATCAAATCTGTTGATGATAGTTTCCTGACGGCTACCCATGTGTGTGGTTTTAGAGGGTGCCGTTGTATACTACATATGGATGATATGGGGGTCGTGAAACAATGAATGTATTGTTATAATACCCTGGCAACTCCTAAAACAATGATCTCATATCCCGAATTACAGGAGGATCCAGAGGTTACATAATAATAAAGTAGTGATACAGAGGATATCTTGTATTGCACTAAGTAAGGGTTTCAGGTAATGTAGATTATGTGTCACAAGGTGAATCATATTCCATTCAATGTGAATCAAGCATAAAGTGAACATACATCATAGTATCATCATAATGCATATAATTATAATCATCCAAGCATATGTATATATACAGTGTTCCCAAGATAAACATGTTTAGGCATATAATACAGATTAAAGCAAGTATATTGATAGAGATAGTTAGTCTATAACCATATGGGAACTGATATGTAAAAGAAAGAGTTTCAGGGGGGTTACTATAGAGACATTGAGATGTCTATTTAATGGAGAACTCAAAGGACCAAGGGTGATAACATATAGTTAGTAATGGTGTACCCTGAGATGTCCCCATGCGGGTAGTGGTTATAGTAATTTACTATTAGTTATTAGCTAGTTATGTGTTCCTACATGCAAGGATATCATGTGCATGTGACAATATACAGTTTTGCATGTGACTATATACAATTTTACATGTATCTATAATCCCTGTGTCAATATTATACAACGAGCAATAATACTGGTCATGGAGACATATCGGTAAGTGTAATGTCCCATCTTAACTCTGTGCACAAACAAATCCGTACACATAAGGTCTTAGTGTAGATCTATAGTCAAAGGTCATGGATATCCATAATCTCAGTCTTAATTTGCTATTAGATCACCAAAAAATGCCTAAGGTGTATTTTTCATTCAGTCCCTTAGATTGCACAGTGTCTAGAGTCATTATCCAATATAGTTCTCTCTGCAGCAAAAGTTTCTTGCGATCACCTCCTCTTATAGGTTGTGGGATGTGATCAATCGCCATAAACTTCATGGAGGGAAGGGGGTGATTGTGTTCTAGAAAATGCTTGGCAACTGGTAATTCCAAGCCTTTGTCTCTGTATGCAATACGTATACTAGAACGTAATGGTAGATCCGTCTTTCCCACATACATCAATCCGCATGGGCACCCTAGTTTATATACAACGTAGTCACTTGTACAGGTGAGTCTCTGCCTTATTAAGTATTTCTTGCCTGTCTGTGGATGAGTAAAAGTTTTGCTCGGGAATCATGTGGCTACATGTGACGCAACCCAGACATCTGTAACACCCCAGATTATGATGTATGGTAGATTGGCTATAGCAGGTTGTGGGGTCGGTTTTCACCAGCAGGTCTTTCAAATTGCTATCCCTTCAGTAACTCATCATTGGAAGATGTTCAAATTGTGGTGGCAGGCTTGTATTGTTCTGCATTATTCTCCAATTGCAGTTGACTGATTTTTTGATGTTCTGTGATAAGGTGGTATAAGTTGTGGAAAATACCAATCTCTCTGGTTTTTCTGCCTGTTGTGTTGGTATTTCATATCATTTGTATTTTAGTTGTTTCTTATCACTCTCATAAATTGGGACTGAGGGAGCAAGTTGATAAGATGCCTTGGGTGGTAACTTTTAGCGTGCAGGAGAGTGTTTCTGTCCGTTTGCTGAACAAAGTATAGGCTATTTTGCCTTTCTCCTCGTACAGACGTACATCCAAAAAGTCTATATTCTCATTGCTCGTTGTCATCGTGAGATGGACTGGTGTATTCAGGTTGTTGATGGTGTCCAGCATTTTTTCTGGGGTGGTTCCTACATTGTTCCAGATTATGATAATATCGTCGATAAATCAGCGGTAAAACAATATGCAATATGCTGAGGATGTGCTCTTGTTCAAAGATGTACATATAGCTGTTCGCGTACATCAGGGCCATTGCTTCCCCATCGATGTTCCTGCAATTTGCTTATACCAAGTGTGTTCAAATCTAAAATAATTATGGCTAAGGACCAAATGTAGCAATTCCAGTATGTATTCGACCGGTAGTCGATATGCCATTAAAACCTTCCGCATAGCATTGATGCCTGTGTCCTGTGGGATAATGGTGTACAAGCTTTTGACATCGCATGTGATAAAGGTAGTACCAGGTTTCAATGTTGTAAACTGTTGTAGTAATTTTAAAAGTATTGGAGTGTCCTTGATGCAAGTGGGTAATTCCTCAATAGGATTCTTAAAAAGGTAATCAAGCCATTTGGCTATCGGCTCAAGCGCCCCCCCTATTGCCGATACAATGGGTTATCATGGGAATGATGTGGGGTTCTTGTGTATTTTAGGCAGCGTATATATCACTGGGGTTCTTGGGTTCTTTTGTAGTAGGGACTCATAGAGCTCTTGGGTGATGTAGGTGGCATCTAGTCCCCATTGTAAGATCTGTTGCAGTGGTGGGATCAGTTGTGAGGGATTTTAAGAATGTTTTGATTGTTGGCTGATTAGGTAACGGATCCCAAGTGCTCTTAGGCCTAAATCAATTGGTTGAAGAACTTGGTGTTGATTGTAGTTTGAAGAAGTCTTTTAGTCTTAACGTTCTCCCAAACTTGTACATTTCCACTTCTTGGGTGAGTGGGTCAGGGTGGGTGGTGGATATAAAGGATATATATATATCTGATGAAAGTTTTAATTGCAGAATTTCTGAGGAATTGCCAATAAGAACAATATTATCTTTACGCTTTGTGACAATACAATCTTTTGTTTATATTTCCTTTGTCAAGAGCTATTCCAACGGCCATGACCACTTCTTCTTTAAGAATAAATAAATGCAACAAAGGATACAGGTAGCGCCTAATATAACCAATAAATAACTAATATAGCAGTAAAAGTATATAAAATATGCAATAAAAAATGCATTTTTATTTTATATACTTTTACTGCTATTTTAGTTATTTTTTTTTGTTTTATTTGGAGCTACCTATATCCTTTGTAGCATTTATTTAGCTTTCTTCTGAAGGGTTTGAGGGTTACCCTATTTTCAGGTGTGCAGCCTTTTTGTGATCAGTTTCTGTAGCGGTGTTCCACCCTTGCTCTCTTTTTTGTCCTCATGGTGATAGGAACCTGTATGTGCAGAATTTCTGCTGGAAACATTGCACATAGGGAGTAATCTGCACTTTTGTTCCAAGGGCTAGTTGCATCCCTGGCACCTGTGTCTTTGGCAACCTAGAACTCTAACTAATGTTCATTCTGTGCAAAATATACATCTGTCATCAGCATGCACAGTATGATGGTGACTGACATTGCTAGCTTCTCCCCTTGCAATCCTCACTGGGAGTGCACCCCATGCACCCCGTAGCTCAGAGTATGTGCATGCACTCTGTACCAGAGACAACTGTCCAATCAAAAGCTTATCTATGAGAAGTATCTAAACTGAACCATAGATGAGGATTGGAAACTAACAAGGAGAATCTTGCCTATTCAATAAAGAAAAAATACAGTGAAATAAAATAAAAATAAAATAAATAAAAAATAAAATATAATTAATAAAAAATAAAAAATAAAAAACTAAGTTAATAAACCAGCTATGTTTCAAATAGATATGTTTTCCTTTTTTAACAAACATAATTTGACACTGAATGAGTGAATGTTATTATTATTATTATTGCCATTTATATAGCGCCAATAGATTTCGTAGCGCTTTACAATATTATGAGAGGGGGGATTTAACTATACATAGGACAATTACAAAAAACTTACAGGAACGATAGGTTGGAGAGGACCCTGCTCAAATGAGCTTACATTCTATTCTATGGCTCAATAGGGATATGTACATATTTAAAATAAAAGTTAGCAAACTGTAAAATTTAAAAAAAAAAGCTGTTTTATTCAACCTCTTTTTAACTTTCACATAATTCACTGCATAAATAGTAAAATACAAGAAAGGAGTTTATAAACTCAGTCTTTTTGTGAAACATGGCAAATCATCGGGGGCTCCCCAGTTCTGTGTGTTAATGCTGCATTTAAAATTTAAAAAAGGTTTGTGGATATTTTTGATTTCATTTTTCCATACACATTCCCTAAAGAAAGATTGAAATGTATGTATTCTTTTTTTCTACAAATAAGTTTCAGAGTAAATCTCATCATTCATGAGATGCCAAAACTACAGTGAATTCTGTTGAGTTCTAACTTTTTTTTTTTTTGTATTTACAGTATTGAGTATGTCTGAGTTTGGATATATTTAAGTGTTTGCTACTTCTTTGTCTGCAGGGCTTATTGTCCGATCTAATGATTTCTTTACTGTTGTCATTAAAGACGAAGAAAAAAAGGTACCTGGAAACATATAACCTGGCTATTTCAACCACAAATGTGTATACTGGTTCTCAGCTTGTTGCAACTTGTTAAAAGGAGGTAAAATATTTGAATAATTGTTATAGTGAGCATGGAACTGAGAGCAAAATATATTAAATTGACTTTGACATTGAAAGTTTTAAGTCTTTAATCATGCTGGCCTTAAAAAAATCATAACTTGGTTTCATTTTTTTTTGTATTTTTTTTTTAATTGGACTTTCCATAATTTTTAAATTGTAGTAGCATATAGTTAGCACTTTGATTGCAACAAAGTGTTAACAGCTCTTTTTTTTAGGAAATCAAATATTAGAAAAGCAGTAGAATCATTAATATTTTTGACATTTTAAAACTCAGTAAATATCTTTATTTACAGTATTATTTATTAAAGGCACACTATAGACACCAAAACAACTTTAGCTTAATGAAGCAGTTTTGGTGTATAGATCATGCATCCACAGGCTCACGGCTCAATTATATGAAATGTATGAGTTAAATCACTTTGCTTATCCAGCTTGTGACAGAAACAAGCTTTTTGGAAAAGGCCTTAAGGCCAGACTATGGACTTGGTCCCAAAAGCCACTGATAGGGGCTTGTGATGGTAGCAATTGATTTACAAACTATGCATTGTTAGTTTAATAACTCTGCCACCACTCTGCTGATGGAATAGAAATGTGAACATTTACATAATGTTAGTATGCAACCAAATTAGTGCAACAACAAAGTAGTTAAATGTATATATTGCTGCTTTTTATTGTCAAAGAGGAACACATACCTCATATACAGGTTCTTCTTACAATGTATAACAAGGGTATTCTTTACAAAGTACGTCTCTTTAAAAAGAGACAAAGTTTCTTTTACCTTATATTAAATGAAACAAACAAAGATACATAGCGTAACCTGAATGAGGTATATATAATATTGAAAAGATAGTGGATAAACTCACACTTTTCAGAGCCAATTAGAAGTAGGCTCGGAACTTATAATGCATAGCACCTCCAATAGAGATATCAAATGGAGCTGTGGATGATAACGACTCCCAGGAATTCAGGAACCCGATAATACCACCAGAAATCAGGAACTCCACGGTTCAAAAATGATGAATATTTATTATATAGTAATAGTGTTTTAAATCTTAAATTGAAAATCTTCTTTGAATTATATATGTCATGTATTAATTATAATGTTCTGTATATTTGTATTATTAATGAGGTTTACCACATGTTTACAGGCAAGTCACCAAAGGCTAGTCCTTGTCCAAAAATAAAGAATTGCATGTTCCATTAGGAACTGTGTGTCTTGCCTGGTTTGTTTAGGGATTCCAGTAGAGTTTTTGAACCTATCGGCTGGTTGCCCTTGATTCCTGGGCTGAGTTAAGAAAGAGCTATGCCTACAAGATACATGTACCTTTTTAAATTCAGTAGCTAGAGACCATATAGGCAGAGGTGTTGATACCTGCGTGGGAGTGGAACAGAAGAGGCAAAGGCAGAGGGGACAATACCTACCTGGAAGGAGAGAGCTGCAGCCTGGTGTGGTGGAAGAAACCATTAGAGACATCAGTCCAACTTTGCAACTCGGTCTGAAGTGCTCCAGAGTCCCTGGTAGCAGATACAAATCTAACCTGCTGAAGGTACTCAGTTGGAGTATAGGAGCTCTGTCACAGAACCATAGTCACACCTCCCTGCATGTGACTTGCACATCATGTCTAAACATTTCCTGTAAAAACACATTTAGTGTTTAAACTTCCTTTATTGCACATTCTGTTTAATTTAGAATTTCTATTAATCACAGTTCTTGCTGTGTTAATAGCCTTCAAGACCTTGCAGGAGCCACCTGTGTGTGTGATTAAATTTTAAATTACAGAGCATGAGATATAAGCCTCTAAAGCAATTCAAAATCTGATTAAAAGTGAAACAGCCTGGGAAGGTGTGGCTATGGCTGCATGGACATAAATAAAAGTGATTTAAATCCTAAATGTCAAACAAATGAGCAATGAGACTGAAAGAGCATGATCTATACACCAAAACTGCTTTTTCAAGCTAAAGTTGTTTTGATGACTATAGTGTCCCTTAAAGCTTAACCCCTTAAGGAAATAATTTCTGAAATAAAAGGGAATCATGACGGAATATTTCCGTCATGTTTCCTTAAGGGGTTAAAGGGACACTGTATGCACCCAGACAACTTCAGCTCATTGAAGTGGTCTGGGTGCAATGTCCAATGTCCATTAACCCTGCAATTGTAATTATTGCAGTTATTGAGAAACTGCAATAATTACTATCCAGGGTTAACTCCACCTCTAGTGGCTGTCTGCCAGACAGGCACTAGAGGGCTTCCTGAATTGAAATGGACCTTTGGTGCATGAGCACTTCCAGCGTCAGATTTTTCCCCATAGGAAAGCATTGAATAATGCTTTCCTATAAGGAAATCCTAATGTGTGCGCTGCCATTGCTGCACATGTGCATTAGGTCTCCCCCGCAGGCTGACGTTGGTGGGGTAGGAGCATGGGTGGAACCTGACACAGGTCAGGAAAATGGCTCTGTTTTCCTGGAACTATAGAATCCCTTTAAATGGATATATATATATATATATATATATATATATATATATATATATATCCTAATATACAGTAACATAACACATTTTGTTAATGTTTCATTTGTTGAAATTGTTGTCATAGAGTTTCAAGCTCAATTTTTAAATAATCCAATAAAGAAAATTGCAAACACCAGAACCACTTCAGTTCACTTCTAATAGCTTGAGTATCTAACGTGCTGTTGAAAATCACATGTTATATTAACACACTTATCTCTGTGTAAAATACTTCACATTGACAGGGTTATTCATTAAAGGGAGAAATCAAGGTCAATTCAAAGTGAATTTCAAATTTAAGGTGAAAATAACTAAATTAGAAAAATTCCCTAAGTTATCTATGCTTTAAGTTCAGCTTCCCTGGTCTTAAATTTGAAATTGCGTTTAATTCACTTTGAATTCTCACTTAAGTAAATAACCCTGCATGTGTTAAATGGAGCAAAATTAATTCTCTTATAAAGATGCTGATTTAGTCCATTCCCTTCTTTTAATTTAATTCTTAGGAAGAAATAATTTCATATCTGTGCAGTCCTTTTCAATCAGCTTCAGTCTATGGTAACTGTAAATAACAATGTTTACATCATGACAGTAATAAGTATTGACAACTCCATGCTTGGATTCGTCAACAGAGACCTAGAAATCAATGAATTAATGTCTCACACAGCGGTAAATAGGTGAACGATCTCACAAACAGGGTTTTGTCTAATACACAGTTTTACTATTTTATGTTTCATCACGGGGAAGGAAAAGCTAACAGTGGGTTTAAATTAAATATAATTTAACACCAATGCTTTTTATTTAATACACCTTAGAGAACATCGCTGATTATTTTGATATTAGGATATATCTGGTCTAAAGGGGAGATTTACCATGGAAAGTAAATTGGAATACAGACAATGTATACTGACATGCCTGTTTAAAAAAGGAATAGGGAAACCTGTTCATGGGGTTAAAATCGTGGATGTACACATTTACACACTTCGTTATTTGCTAACACATCCTGTATAATGTCTCTAGAACTCAGAAGTGTAATTTTTCCCCCTAACACACAACTTCACCATTACGTAGAGTAATGTAGGGTTTAATATGTAATTTAATGTGTTAGCTTAGTATTATTATTATTACTGGTATTTATATAGCGCCAGCATATTCTGTAGCGCTTTCCAATATTATCAAAGGGGGAGATTTAACAATGAATGAGACAATTACAAAAACTTACAGGAACAATAGGTTGAAGAGGGCCCTGCTTAAACAAGCTTACAGTCTATAGGAGGTGGGGCGTAAAACACAACAGGTCATGAGGTAGAAATAAAACAAGGTGGAGTGAAGCAGAGCTGGAGGAGAGAATAGTGTGCTGCCCTTTAGAAGAGAGCAAGAGACAGGTATGTGAGGTAGAGGTTATTTTTAGAGAGACTTCAAAAAGCGGGAGACATCCAGTCCGAGATGGAAGAAAGGCAAGCAGTGACACGTTGCAGGATGGCAGGGGAGAGGTCCGGGGAGAAGGTATATCTGAGTGCCATCAGTGTACAGGTGGTATTGGAATCCAAATGAGGTAATAGGTTTGCCAAGAGAGGCAATATAAAAAGAAAATAGAAGTGAACCTAGTACAGAGCCTTGGGAGACTCCAACAGAGCCAGGATGAAGGGTGGAGGTATCATTAGAAAAGGAGACAATGAATGGGCATTGAGAGAGATGGGAGAAAAACCAAGAGGGAACAGTGTCACAGAGACCGAGCGATTGAAGAGTTTGGAGAAGGAGAACATGGTCAACAGTGTCAAGGCAGCAGAAAGGTCAAGAAGAATTAGAATGGAGTAGTGTCCTTTGGATTTAGCTGTAATTAGGTTGTTAGTAACTTTAATACGAGCAGTCTCAATAGAGTGGAGGGGGCGGAACCCAGACTGAAAAGGGTCAAGGAGAGAGTTGGCATGGAAACAAGTCAGACGGGTAAAGACCAGTTTTTCCAGAAGCTTTGAGGAAAAGGGGAGCAGGGATGTGAGACGATAGTTAGAAGGGGAGGAAGGGTCAAGAGATTTTTTTTTAAGATGGGTACTACAGTAGCATGTTTAAGTGCAGCAGGGACAACACCAGAAGAGAGCAGTTGAAGATGTGTGTTACGGAAGGCACAAGACAAGAGGAGAGAGATGTGATAAGGTGAGACAGGACAGGATCAAGCGGGCAACTGGTGGGGTTCAGTAGCCTGGGAGAAAGTCTGAAGGGTAGGAAAGGCATGATCCAGGTGTGGTTGAGATATAGAGGGGCAAGGTGGTGAAAATTCTTTCCTTAGCTGTTCAATCTTGTCAGTAAGGTAGCATGCAAAGCTATCGGCTGTAAAGTTAGTTTGGGGGATGGCAACAGCAGGGCAAAGAAGTGAGTTAAAGGTACTAAAAAGATGTCTGGGATTGTGGGAGCATGACCTAATGAGGGAGCAAAAGTATGACTGTTTGGCAAGGGCAATGGTTGTGCTGTATGAATACAGCATGAATTTGTAGTGGAAGAAGACTGACTGGATGCGTGACTTCCTCTAGCAGCATTCAGCAGAACAGGAGCATCTCTGCAGGTAGTGTGTTGATTTAGTGTTGCACGGTTGGGGGTGTGTTCTCCTCAAGGTGCATGTATGAAGCGAGGCTGCAGTGTCCAGGGCAGAGGTGAGGCTAGTGTTATATGAGGAGATAGCCAGTGAGGGACAGGAGAAATAGGGATGGATAGAAGTTTGAAATCAATATTAGCAGATAGCTACTGGAGGTCAGTATAATTCAGATTAGCAGTAGTTCTTTGTAGGACTAACCTTTTGAGGCTTACCTTGAAGTGGCAGGTGAGCTTATATATTCAAATGGACATTGGAAGAAGACTAAAGAGCCTCCATTTTGTTTAAATGTACATAGGGATTTAGGCCAGAGCGCAGGTAATATTCTCTTTGTTTTTAGCAGGAGTTCTTTACCAGGCTTCCCAGAAGTCCAGATTCCGGGGTCCTGTTCCACAATCCTACTTCAGTGCCCTGGTACCTCGCATCTGAGGACACCAGGGAACTGTTACCGGGCAGCATAGGTGACTGCACCATTAGGCGGCTTTCCCATGCTATGCAAGTTAATACATCACATGTAAAAACTTCCCACACTATTGCCATATATCAGTAAGAGTGAACTGATTAATTGGCTAGTAAGTGCTGCAAATGCTGACAGTGTGCAAATAGTTTGGATTTTTTTTTTTAAATCCAGGCTTGGATTGGAACCCCCAGTTTATTATAATTATAGCAACATCTGGGGACATTTGGTCTATCCTTGGTGTGACAGACCCATCCGTATGAACTAAAATTGCTGTGTTCGTCTGTTTTGCCATTTGCATGAATTTCCCCATTCGTATGCCTTGGTTAAGGGAATGTATTTTTTTTGTCGAACGGAACTACCAAACGGACGGCCACCCAGAAGAGAAATGTGCTGCTGGTTAACCTATTGATCCCAATTAGAACGTTGCGGTTAACCACAGACACTTCTCAATTAAAACCGAATACAGGGTGGTCGTCGTTCGTATATCGACCACGAGGCGGCGGCCATTTTAACTATGCGAAAGCCCAGCGGTGTTCGACGATTATTTTATGGAACTAAAAACGGACACTTTTTCAACCGAACATCGCTGAAGCCGTCGACCTCCCCTTCTCTATCGACAAAAGTATACGAATACCGGCCGTTCGAGAGATTTAAAAGCACGAATGGACTTACCCCCAGATAGCCTTCCCATGGAGTCAATCGCATACCGAAGAACTGTAATAGACTTTGACTCCATGGCGATTGAACTATGCGTATGGGATCTGAGCGCTATTCGACAATAATATGCACTCAGATCCAGGCTATCTGGGGATGTGTTATACGAATGCAATATGTTCGGCAGTTATAAAGTTATGTATTTTAATGTGTTTTGTAACTTTGGTTTAAAATGGCGATTTGCCTCTGCTCTGGGAGATAATTGAATTACTTCACAATTATCTCCCGAGCAGAGGGGAGGAAACTGTGTTGCATGCTGGGAATATTGTGGGGATGTATGTCTGAAATGTCCCCATGTCCTTCTGTTATTCCAGTCTCCCATTTGGTCCCCTAGGGGAGTGTCCACCAAGTGGGAGACCTGCATAAATACGGGCAGGTAGCCCACAGTAAACTCAGTTCGTGTTTTACCCTGAAAGCGGAGCTTGGTCTCGTTATTGGGGGGATTTTATTACCGGCGACTAGAGACTGCTTATTGGGATTATTTGCCGCTTGGAAACTATTGCCGTTCGGCTGCAATTGTCGATTCGTGCATTTGGAGCTCGTGAAGGGAAGGAGCTGTACAGGTACCGTTCGGGAGTTTGGAGTGTTCCCTGGCTGGCGGTTCGCATGGTTATACTGCATACGCTACCAGACCACATTATTGCGAACGGGGAGCATTCACTAAACGGCGGTTTGTGCATTTACTACTGGAGGTACCGTAACACTTGGTTAATATCATTCTAATAGCCCTAACCTTCACAGATATCTGGTGGCTGGGAAGAACAATAGGTCCCACATTTATGATAATTATACCCCTACCTACTAACCATGGTTAGTAGTAGAATGGGGACACCAATTCTCCCTATTAATTATTTCATTAGTTCCTCACCTATATTGCCCCACTTTATTATTTATTTATGGCCCCACTCTGGGACATGTCCCCTTTTATTGTATTAGTGGCTGGGCAACCTTTTATGACAATTGGGTTGAGCTCCTGAAATTTCAGTCAGAATTAAAACCAATCGGTTGTTTAAAAAATCTTCAGAAATCAGTCCATATTTATCAGTTTTGAACCAAAAATTAAGTCATGGCCTTAAACATCTATCCTTTAAACGCTGCTACTTTGGCCAAAGATTTTTACATTTCACTTTGAATTTTCACTTTAGTAATTACCCCTGCCTCTCTATCACTGAGACTGTCTTGCCCATTAAAGAGACACTACAATCATTATTTGATCTGCATGTGAAATATGACATAAACATTGCAATGTCTTACAGTGGAAATATGAATTAGAAATGTATTGCAGAATTCTTGACACTAGATTCTTAGCATGTACAACCAGTGTACTGACGACGTGGGCTTCACACTATGTACAGAGCAGAAATTATATAATTAATAGAAGATTGATTTAAAAATATTGAAGGCAAATCTGGTCCTCCATAAATAGAAACGGTATATGATGCACCATTTATTTACAGAATAAAGAACACGATGATATATCAGACTGATAGTCTAAATTATTTTCCCCCAATTTCTCAGCTTTCAGAAATGCAGTCGGTTTGTAAAACTTGTCAACACACATTTATCTGATAAGGTCAAAGTGAATCCATTGAGGAAAAAATGAAGCAAACATATTTAAGAGCCGCTGGGTGTTTGTGTGTTAAATGAAGTATATATATATATATATATATATATATATATATATATATATATATATATATATATATATTTATAAAAATATAGTATTAAAACAGAAAAAAATAAATAAATAATGCAATCTCTAAGGGAATTGTTTTTGAGGTATTAAATAAATAAAATGATATAACTCATATTTAAGACTTAAATACACTGGGGTGTTCTCTCTGACGGAACACAATCAGGGTTATCTACTAAAGTGATAATTCAAAGTGAATTTAAAGTGAATTTCAAATTTAAGGCCAGAGTAGCTGAATGGAATGCATAGCTGATAGATATTTTTTCCAGTTTGACCATTTACTTTAAATTCACCCTGAATTCTCACTTTTGTGAATAACCCTATATGGCAAAATTTCTATTTAATAAGTAGAGAATCCAGCCCTTTCATTTTAAGAATGCCTCTACTCTATGTTAACCAATTAAAAGTTCTATTCACCAAGTGATATTTATTCCAATGTATCCTCTATTCACATTGGCCACACATGAGAGCGCAATGTGGTAAAACAAAAACTCTGCTTCGTGACACAATATAATATTTTGTGAAATAAAAAAATAATAATTTGGGAGCAAAACCAAGCCACTGAACACGAAAACTTAAAATATAAGCTATGAACTATAAGCCAGTTCCATGATGACAAATAAATGTTCTGACAGAGCTCTCAAATTTCTACAACACATGCTACATTCATGGAAAACCATGAGTGTCTTATTATTCAGCCAGCCTGACCTTTTCAGCCATGCTGAGACTTAACATACTCTAAGAACCCATCCATGATCACCTGTTATGCTTGTTATGCTTGCAATCAAATACAATCATCAAAGAGATAAAGGAGCCACTCTGCAACCTTCTAACTTAAAAGCACTCGGGGACATTATTCTGGCTCAACTGGATGCTACATATGCTCCATCTAATTGTCACCTTCTGTCAGCTTTAATAAATGTTACCGAGGGAACACTAACTGACCTCCATACGGACCTGCCTGCCATGCAATCAGAAGTAAATCAGTGCAGTATGGTGTTATTCTCTTTACAAACATGTGACCATGAACGTTTTAATAATTTACGGGTGAGAGCCCTTCTAGAGCTCTTGGATCTTGGGGATACATTCATGGAAATATAGCTAAAGCTGAGGCCATACATTCTTTACTATGTAAGCGCTCATCTGTAGCAATTTGTCAAGAGCTATAACAAATCACCAGAGATGTCTAATTCACCATCCCTCCATTGCTTTAGATAATGGAACATTTTAGAATGCAGATGCTATTATTATCCACTTCAGCTTACAGTTTCATTTTAGGAAACTGCTTTATTTAAAAATGCATTTCTATTGAGAAAAAAACATCCACCTAAGCCACTTCCTACTCTCAAGCTTACTTTCCAACCTATGGAAAACTCCACTACACATGTGGCTTCTCAGTGCTTGCTTGCTTGCTACAATAGTTGCCTTATGATCAGATCAACATCATCATCCCATAAAGAGGGACGCTGCTTTGTGGGGTAAAGAGGGGTGGACATAGACTGAGAGCACATCATTGTGCTGTGGAAGTATTGGCAGGTCAGCCAGGTGTGAATGCAAGGCAGACCATGCAGAGAGCGCTGTTTAAACATTATCTGCAGTCCTAATGCCCTGAGCATAGTATGACAGCATCTATTGAGACACTCATGCTATGCTTTTTTGGGGACAGTTCCTAGTGTGCCCAAAATCAAGGCATTGTGAAACAAAGGCAGAACAGGACCCTAAAATCGGGGACTGTGCTGAGGCCTGTTATCACCTATTGCTACGCTTGGTCTTATTTAAGCTTGAATTTATAGTGTTCTCTCTCCAGAGTCATTCCCTCTCCCCTATATCCCTCCTACCCCCTCCTAAAGATTACTAGGCTGGTAAGGGCTTTATACTTAGAGAGTAATTTATCCTCTTATGTTTATTGAACTCCTTTTGAACACTAAATAATGTTCTGTATTTTCTTGCCTATACTTATGTTCATTGGAGATCATTTAGGCGAAACCTTATGAATAATGGGGGCTCGCTGATACCTGTTCTCAGTGCCATTTTACTATATTTAGCCTTTTTAAATGCTATATTCTTTGCTCTTTCACCAACATGTGACCATTATGTTTCCACTGACTCCATTAGCTTTGATGTTTGGAGCACCATTATGTGCTATTATATTAAACTATGTTTAGAACCACATAAATAAGTCTTTATTTTTTTCTGATTATAGCTAGCCCTTTTATATTTGACAAATATCCGGTTCACTAACCTATGTTCAGTAAATGTACATTTTGAACTGCATAATATTTCCTTTACAATGATGCATGTTTTACCGTTATGTAGCCACTATATGAATGTTATTACTAAAAAAAAAACCACTCTTGATCAACTTATAAATGAAAAATAAACAACATGTTCATATCGGTCTAAATGGCTTTCTAAATTCTGTTGACCACAATTCAAATCATCTAGAATGCAGGACTTTGTGGTGGCAATATTGTGGATCTAATTATCGAACACATATATCCAAGATCTGTGAATAAAGATCTGTATTCCCCCAACAATAGTGGCAAAAAAGTAAGAAAATAGATGGCATTCAATGACACCTCATGCACCATTTACTGAGTGGAGTAATTGGAGTTTGAGCGCAGGACTTGTTTTTTTGTATTTGTATTCACTTTTTGTATCACACAGCTATGTTACAATGCTGCCACCCATCCCATGCATTCCTTATAAGAGGTTAATAAGCATATAGAAGTGTATATCAAAAATACCCCTTTCTGTCTCATTAGAGATACATTTACCAGAAGCCCAAGGAAGCAAGGTGAATAGTCAGTGTAGGACCAACTTGAGAGGTTTGCCTTAACGTGGCAGGTGGGCTAATGTCTCTCATGGGCATTGGAGAAACTAAATAACCTCCATTTGTTTAAACATGCATAGGGGTTTAGGAAGAGCGCAGGTAACTTTTTTCTTTGTTTTTTTACTGTATGTATTGGGGCTGATGTGTATTATGGTCGTTGCTGCCACCCAAGAATGATGGGATTTTGAGCGCAGGACTTTTTTTTAATTGTAGTTGTTGATAATGACATGTTACATTATGGGGTTTATTTTCTAAACTAGGAGAACTTACAATGTAGTTGAAATGTTTAAGACAAAATAGCCCAAATAAACTGTTCCCAGAATTTCTCAGTTTGGTAATTAAATCTCATCTTCTTTCTGTATAAAACGAACCAAAATAGATTTTAAAATCAGACGTTTTTATCTAACACTCTCTGTGTTTTTTTAATAATCAGGCTTATACCTTTATAGATTAAAGAATAAAATAAATTGATAATTCTATAGCTCTGTATAGAAGATGCATAATATTGCACTAAGGAAATAAAGCAAAGAATTCAGCTGGTTTAGGACAGGCAAAGGACAAACCGATAGCATCAAAAAGGCAAATAACTTTTCCACATTTTTTTCAACACTTAGACAGGGCAGAAAGTGTCAGAGAAAATTAGACCAAACAATGAAGTGATTCCCATGGGGAACATTTATTTTAATGTGCAGCAGTTCCCAAAGCTATCTCAGACATTCTCCATGGTCGCTGCTAATGATCTAAATAATAAAGTTAGAAGACTCCACTTACATTACATAGCAGTAGTTTTCTGTTCCCTAAAATCATTTAGTCATTAAAGGCAAGACAAGCGCATGCAATCTCACTTTGATCTTTGCAATTCGTCGCTTCAGTTTAGGAGTTTCATTTCAGCAGTGAATATGTGTACAGCAGGTTAAAGGTTTATTGAAATTATATCTTAATGCGCACAGAGCATTTATTATAAAAAAAATGATAGGAATAACAACCATTATCCAGAATAAAGCTATTGCAAGTGAAAGAAGAATAAAGACAAGTGATTACTAATAATTATTTAACATTTGTCAGGCATGCTGTACACAGAAGCAGTGCAAATTGGATAAGCAGATTTAGTGATACCAAAAATAGGAATATCCATATATAGGAATATCTCAGAAATATAATACCTTGTTCATCAAAAAATAAAGTGTAAATGTTGCTAACCTAGATTGAACAACCACTACCTTGAACCATGTGTGTTGTAGGTGGAAATTCATTTTTAGCTCAGATCTGTGGTTACAGCGGGAGCCTAATCCATTAGGATGTCAGATTGGACCCACCTATATAGGCAGTTTAAAACAAAAAAAGTCAGGTAAATGCACTATGCGTGAGACATACAGTCTCGGTTGACTGATCCTTATATAGCTGACGTCTGTCTTAATGGTCCTTCATAGACATAACTCTTTAGGGATGGTGAGTAAGGAGTTCATAGTTGATTTATCATTTTTTAAGAAGTCTATATCTCTATGAAAATAAAACACAACCGAAAATAAACACATTATGTTCTGGAGACACTTAGTTCCCACTCTGGAGGAATAAATTAAGTTCATATTTTTCCAGTTCAGAGGAAACTTTACTGGTCCCCTCACCACAAGAGTGCTGATGTCCAGAGGTCATTGCAATATCTCAGTATCCTCATTGGGGAGGTATGACTGATACATTTCTAGCTAACGTTAGCAGGTGGTCCATTCATTGCTTAATTACTTAAAAAAATTAGAATGCTTTATCAATCTGATTGGGAGGGAGATAACGGTCTATTGTATCAATGTAAGGCCATGTAGTTAATATTTACCTATATGGAGTACTATATGTTTAATCCTTTATGTATTGTATTTTAAGTATATGTAAGTGGTTTACTCTCCTAACTACAGTTTTAAAGGAACACCATAGTGCTGGAGTGACTGTTTAGATATCTTAGGGGTGTCACTAGGCATCAATGTAAATGCTGCCTTTTCTCTGAAAAGGCGGTGTTTACACTGAAAAGACTGTAAGGACAGGCAATAGACACCAGAATCACTACATTAAACCATAGTGGTTCTGATGACTATAGTGTCTTTTTAAAGGATTTTGCAAATTATTGAGATGTTACAGGTAGCTAACCGAGTGTTCAATGATACTTATGAATATATTCTATTTACTGTATATGCAGAGAATAAAATCTGTGTTTATGGTACATTTCACATATCACCTCTAGGGTGAATATGACAGGTACGTAGATAGAAAGATAGATGGATGGATAGATAGATAGATAGATAGACAGATAGATAGATAGATAGATAGATAGATAGATAGATAGATGACAGGATAACTCTATATAATGCATTCATATATCAGTTGAGCATTAGAGCATGTTCCTTTTTTTTCTCAATATATTCTAAGTATAACAAATCCAAATTCCAGCTCACGACTTATTCCATATATTTCAACAATAACAGCTTGAAATTTCATCTTCAATTCTCTTCACTTGCCTTACCTTCCTATACTTTAGTTCTAGGGAAGCATAAAAGCAAAAACCCCACTCAAGGAAAGTACGTTTTATGATGTTATTGCAGAATGAATACACACATTATCACAGATGCCTTTGAGAAAAAAAAAAAAATAGCTACTGAAAAGAAAAGATTTCTTTAATGGAATAGAAGCAAGCAAATGTTTCAGCATCCATAAGGTAAACTCATCGGTAGGTCAGAAATAATAATCCCACATTAAATGCTACATAATTATTAGAAAGAGAGAAATCCATCCGAAACCTTTCTTCTTTTTTTTCCCTCCAATACGGGGCTGACATACGATTTGACCATAATTATGATTTAAAAAAAAAAAATAGATTAGGTTTTAGTAGCAAAGGTTGTGATTTCATGAAGTAAGACTTATATCATAAAGGTCTCATTTGTCCACTAATTACTTTTAAGTATTATTATATTTGCATCCATTTTCTATTATGTGTTTCTATCTCTTCTATTGTTCTTACAGATAGATAGATTGATAGATAGATAGACACATATACAGTTACCCTTACATACATAGGAAATAGGCAAACGTATTTTCAAAAGACTCTAGTGAATTGTTCACTATGGTGTAAAGGCCTTACACTAGCAACCTTGCTCTATATATGGTTGATAACGATTTATTTCATAGCATTTTTAGTCAAAGTGCTTAGAAGAAACATTTTATTTTATGGCCTACAAATTCAAAATGTTGTCCTAGTAGGTTTTAGAGTTAAGTGTCTCTGACTCCAATTGTGTTTTTTGGAACATCAGTCAAAATGATCACAGTTTTCAGGGTACTAAGTAGCCTTTAAGTCAGTAGCTGCCAGTCTACTATGCTTTGTGGATAGATGTTTACTAGCACTTGATCAATTCTGAATCCAGCCATCATGGTGATAAAATATGTAAATGTGGGCACACTAATGTGTGTGACTGTCCCTCTTTTCCTTTGGCAATCACTTCAATTGTTGTGATATCAATAAACAGAACAATAGAAAATGTGCAAAAGATGTCCTAATCCAATGTTAGTTAAACTAATTCTTAATTGCCTCTCTGCTCTGAAGAATACAAAATACTTAACCATCCCATTTAAAATATAAAGCAAATGTGAAGCTGTACAGATATGCCTGTGTGTTTCTTTTTATTCTTTATAGTACCACAATTGTCACTAGTAACATTGGTAGCTATAAATACAATATTGTAATAAATGTTATATCACACATAGAACTAGCTGAAAATGAGTATGGGCCATGTCATAATAGATATTTAAGCAAGCTCATTCTAATAGATCTAAAATTCCGACAGATTTACATTGCTCTTTATGGATGTGTGAATCATCCAGCTATAAAATGTCCAATAGTTTATCTCTCATTCTGATTAATAAACAGATGACATTAATATTGGAATTTAAATTAGAAACGGTGACTGATTTATTGTTTACACCATATAACTTGTCACTCAGACATCACATCTAAATGATTCGTCTTCATTATTAAAGGATAGAGTGTAAGTGAATTCCCTTAGAGATCATGTTCAGTTTAAGAGGCCATTAAAACAGGATAGGAAATGAGTTCACATTTAGTCAAGGGAATAAATATTCTCAATCCATAGGCAATGTAACCCTATTCTGTTAAAGTAAAGCACGTCTCATGAATTTTAGCCTGTTATCAAAAGAGCTCTTCTCCCAGGGAAAGGCAATACAAAATACTATAAAAGTAAAATCTCTTTTTTTTTAATCTTTTTTTTATCTTTTTTTCTTTTTAAAAAATTGTTCCCCAAACAGCTGAAGTGATCTTGTTTGTGGAGCAATTTATTCTGTTTTGTTCGTGGCTTTATATTTGTATTCAAGGCAGCAGCCAAATGTATCACTCAGTTTTCATTTATTTTACTTCTTTTTAATCTTAAAATGTTACATTTCTAGTTTTGTGGTTTATTTTTCAAAATGTATTGAAAATGTAACGTAGTACAAATATGCGGTGTCAACATAAAGCATAAGTAAAGGTTTTCTTATGTGGAGATGAAGAAAATGAATACCGTGAACAGGACAAACAACGGCAACACATCATATCAACAAATTCTGGCATAAGAGTAGCAAATTCCTCTCAGACACGAGTATTTTTATTATTATTATTTATCAAGCACCAACATAATGTAAGTTTGCTGGCAGCAAGAATTAGGTATTGAGATAAAAATAACAAAATACTTTTAGAACACAGAGAGTAGAAGGGTATTGAAAGGAGCAAAGGAGGGGAAGAAAAAAAAAAAAGGAGTTATAAAAAATAAAAATAATGTAGAGTACTAATTTGTAGAGTGCCAGTATGTGGATTTGTGGGTCTCCCATGCTTGGGGGATGGCAATGTCAGGGAAGCAGGTTAGACCATAACATTGGGTTGAGAGTGTGGCAATTGGCCCTGAGCCAATGGACCCAGAGGAAAGCCACCAAAGCTAGCAGAACCAGGTGGTAGTGTATGCCTGATTTCTACCTGGGGCTGACAGTATTAATTCTTTAATTTACCAAATCTCCTCTACTCTTTTAATGCAGTCTCGAACTGTGGGCACTATGCTCTGTCTCCAGAACCTGGAGGGATTTTGAAAAGGTGAGATGGTACTGTTTCCCTGTAACTTGTACTTGAAGTGGGCAAGACGTATAGTAAATTAACTCAAGGAGATAACATTACAGGGATATCTGTGATTGTGGTAAAAATCGCATGTATGTCCTTCCAGAAGCACTGTATGATCACCATATATGAAATAAAGTAACAGGTTCCCGTTTACATCTCCTGCACTCCTGGTAACATCCTGGGGAGAAAGCAGCCAGTTTTGATGGAGTTTTATATCAGTGCGACAGCATCTTATGTCCAGAGTGAGAAGAAAGAAGTCTCTCCATTGATCTGTAGAGAAAGTGTTACCCAGGTCTCTCTCCCAGTATTCTGTAAAACAGGGTAGCTGTGCTTTGTCAGGTGGGGAAATCATGGTCTTGTGCAGTTATGATATAGCTTGAGTCGTGGGGGGTGTTGGCTGAGCAAAAAAGGATTTGAAAGAAGTCAGCTGTCAATTGGTAGTCTTGAAGTTAGGAACATTCATGAAAAAGTATGCTAGTTGGTGGTATCTAGCCAGAAGTCCATGAGGTTGCAGTATGGGAGATCTGTCAATGTGAGTAGCCTACCATTTATACAAACGTTTTCACTTGGAGGAGATAGGGTAAGCCCAGAGAAGATATGAACCGCTGAGTTCAGTCTGGGGAAAAGGGGTCCGTGCAAACAAGTAGGGAGATAGTCCACCATGGCCCTGTCATTTATCTCCAGATGGACAGCATAATGGGTATGGTGGGGTGGTTGCTCATTTTTCTAACATTTGAGTTTGGTTGGAGCCATGGGTGAGCATACAAAAGAATATCATACAAGCAGGCTTCTAAATGTTGAGGATTTCTGATTTTGAAAAATTGGTGTTCAGGTTTAAAAGTAGGCCAAATAATCTGAATTCTTGCATGATTGCAGAGAGAGAGGAAGTCGGGTTAGAGACTGAAAAGTGGAAATCATCAACATAAGAGGTGACCTTACTGTGTCCCAGTTCACCAATTCCTGTTTTATTCATGTTATTGTGGCTGGTATTCAAAAATTGCTGTAGACTTAACTAATGATAATTGTGAAAGAGGACATCCTTGTCTGGTACCGTTTTGGATAAAAAAAGTTTTGTAACAATACACTATTAATGCATACTTGTGAGGTGGCTCAGGAGTACAGTGCACCTACCCAGGTAAGCATGTTAGAACCAAAGTCAAGGTGCTTAAGGGTTGTGAATAGCAAGGGCCAATCTGCCCTGTCAAAAAACTTTTCGATGTAAGTTAAAACAAAAGGGAAGGAATGAAATGTTTCTGGGCCACTTATATCAGGTTAAGGACTTTGGTGCTGTTGTCTTGTGCTTCCTTAATATGAATGAATATCGCTTGATCCACATGGATCAAATCTGGGAGAAGTGGTTGAATGCAAGTGCTAGGATTTTAGCAAATAGTTTGCAATCGGTGTTCAATAGGTAAATCAGCCTAGAGGGTCTTTGCCCTCTTTTGGTATGACCACTACATGAGCTGCTAGTGTTTGGGGATCCAAGGAGCTCCCTTCCTGAATGGCATTAAACATGCAGATTAAGTGAGCCAATAAATTAAAGAAAGTTTGAGTGCTAATTAAAGCTTTTTTTGGAGTTATGGGCTCTTCTGGCTTGCTTATGGTGTCTGCATCAAGTGTTTTAATGAATTTATGAATACAATATTCAGATTTGTGGTCCATCTGGTTTGGGTCTGCAGTCAGAGTGGAAGGAGAATAAATTCTAGGTCATACAGTAAGGAGTAATGTCTCTGGAAACCTTCAGCAATAGCTTAGAGTGTTAGATTGATGGGTCTGTCATGAGTGATTCCTTGGACATATGATTTCAGTCTAAATGCTCTTAGTGCTCTTACCAGAAACTTCCCAGTTTTATTGCCATGTTCATAATTTTTTTTTAGCTAAGTGAAACTAAAATTGAATCCATGAGGTCAGGAGTTATTTAAGTTTTGGTCAAAGAGAAACGAATTGCCTATGGATGGCATTGTCAATAGAGGTCTTGTGTTTTGTTAGCTGTTCTGCGGTAAACAAAGGTGATATTTCATGGGAATGTTTTCATTTTTTTATGAGTACTTTGTTTAATAAGCAAGCCACAGAGCATGCATTTGTGGGTTTCCTAGATTATTTCACAAGAGGACTCAGAGATGTTGTTGGTCTGGAAAAACTGTGTGAGGTGAGTATAAGGATCTAAGTGGATTAGGTGATCATCCAAAAGTGTTTAATAAAATTTCCAATCCCACTGCTTATGCCATTGGTAGACGATGTTATAGAGATGGTCATGGGGGCATGATTCGACCGTGATATGGAAACTATGTTAGCAGAGTGTAAGTTGTCAAGATGTCTAGGTTGCAGAAAAAAACATATCCTAGTATGAGGAAACCCTTGCTGAATGATTCAAGAGTGTGTAAGTTTTGTGGTTCAGACCTTGAGTAAATGAAAGAATGTTATCTTATTGTGCCAACCAGCTTTTATAGAAGGCAGAATATTTGTTGTCACTATGAGTCTAGACATTGTCTAAAAATTGAGCATTCGGCATAATGTCCACTCTTATTATTAAACTCTTAAAACTTTGTCACAGCATTGTTCTATACACATAACTAAAACTTGTGTATGTCATCAGTTCTGCTCTATGACTGCCCACCACCCACATTTTAATTAGGTAACTCTTATCTTTGGAAACATTATGATGGGTGGCAGAGAAAGATAGAAAAAGACAGAGGGAAAGTTGTTTGTAGATATATAATTTTACGTGTTCACTGACAGAGTGTCTGAATTATTCAAATGTTACCAGGTTATTCACTACGGTGCACATATGGACCAGATATACTTAATGTGATTAAAATGTTAAACATATTTGTAATTCTCACATTTACTGAAGGCAAAGCTTGTTAAAATGTAGTATTCGCTGTTGGTGCCATAAAGTATCTGCTTTTAAAATCAGTCTGAAATTAGAAAAATAGAGATTCGAACAAATCGAGTTTCATCAGAATATTTTGTTAATTTTCGAAATTCAAAGACCTAGTAGTCTTGTGAGGAATGCAGGAAGGTGGCAGTTATAAAGTTACAAAGCATAAATTTAAGGAGGTTTCTGCTAAACTGCAAAAAGATCAAATAAAAAAATAAAAAGTATTTTTTTATAATGTTGATCTTTAATTTTTTGGTAGATAACCCCCTAATTTGCTATCAATACGTGGAATTGCCATATTTAGGTATTCCACACAAGGGTGTTAAACAGATAATTTGGTATGGCAATCCCATGTACGGATAGCAAATTAGGGAGTTCAGCAAAATTGCTGAATCAGACAAAATTTGGCTGAAATTCAGTTTGGACAGAATAACTTACACATGTTTAATTCACATACATTTTGCAGGTGACCTATAGATTCATTATATTTACCAAGGGCAGCACAAGCAACCGGCAGTCATGGTGTTAAACTATAAAAACAATAATGATCTATAAAATATACAAAAATAATGATCTAATAAATGGAGTGAAATGCACAATATACTGTATAAAACTGTACAAATCTTTTTTTATAAAACTGTTTGTTAAGGTATGTCCTAATACTCTTTAATATATTACATTATTGTTCATATTTCACAAGCTAGCTGTACATTATCTACATAATATAAATGTTAAACATTTTATTTTTTATTTTTGGAAAGAACTTGATAGTGAAGAGAGAAATCTTTTAATGCATCTAGTACAATTTAACTCCATTTTGTGCTTGTCAAGCATAGCAGCACCATATTGTTTTGTTTTGTTTTTCTCATGTGTAATGTTAATATAAAATAATCCTCTCTTCATCTCTTAAATTACCCTTGCTCTGCGGAAGCAGCCAGATTAAGTGGTGCTTCGGTCCATAGAAGGATAAAAATGGTCGCCTCCACAGAACATCATTACTCCAGGATATGCACGAAGAAGAGTTAATAATGCATTCACTGTAAAATACTACACACAGCTTCATTAAATGTGTTCTTTTCAGTAATATTATACATTTTGTAAGTTTTCCTTTATTGGTATATTCAGACTACAGGAATCAGGTAAGCATGGAAAGGAGGTTACTAATTAGAGAAAGAATAAACACACATAATTAAGCCTTGCACTCAAACTGAAATAGTAGCAATGGCTACAGTATCCATCAGTACAATTACAGAGACCAAAAGCAAAAAAAGTTACCAACACATAGAGTTGAGCGGACACCTGGATGTTCGGGTCCGGCGGGTTCGGCCAAACTTTGAAAAAAAGTCCGGGTTCGGGCTCAAGCTTGACCCCGAACCTGAACCCCATTGAAGTCAATGGTGACCCGAACTTTTGGCCACAAAAATGGCTCTAAAAAACTCCTGGAAAGAGCTATAGGGCTGCAAAAGGAAGTAAAATGGGGGGTAAGAGTAGGACAAGTGCCCTGCAAACAAATGTGGATAGAGAAATCACTCAAAAATAACATAAAATAAGCAGCCGCTTAGTAGATAATGCCCTAATTCACACGGTATTAGGGAGCAATCTACCAAAAGGCTGAAAAACCTAAATTGGTCATCTAAATTGGTCTTTCAGACACATTTACTAATACTGAATAAAGATTACTTAGTATTAGTAAATTCAGCCCCTACACGCTATACCACGAGTAGGGGCTTGTCTAGGTGGGTGGGGGCCATAAATAAAAAATGGGGGGACCTACTTTCCCCCCTTAGCCCCCACCCCTGAGCAGTGGGGGGGACATAAATAAAAATTGGGGGGGACCTAATGTCCTCCCCCCAGGCCCCCACCCCTGTGCCCTAAATAACAATAAGGGGGAGGACCTACTGGACCCCTAAGTGGTGGATGGGGGCCATAATAAAAAATGGGGGGGGACCTAATGTCCTCCCCCCAGGCCCCCACCCCTGTGCCCTAAATAACAATAAGGGGGAGGACCTACTGGACCCCTAAGCGGTGGATGGGGGCCATAATAAAAAATGGGGGGGGAAATAATGTCCTTCCCCCTGCCCACACCCCTGAGCGGTGGGTGGGGGCCATAAAAAAAATTGGGGGGGGGACCTAATGTCCTCCTCCCGGGCCCCCACCCCTGTACGGTGGGTGGGGTCCCTAAATAACAATAAGCGGGGGACCTAATGTCCTGCATCCGGCCCCCACACCTGCGTGGTGGGTGGGGGCCCTAAATGACAATAAGGGCCTTCCCCCGGGCCCCACCCCTGAGCGGTGGGTGAGGGCCGTAAATAACAATGGGGGGAACCTAATGTCCTCCTCCTGGGCCCCCACCCCTGTACGGTGGGTGGGGGCCCTAAATAACAATAAGCGGGGGACCTAATGTCCTGCCTCCGGCCCCCACCCCTGTGTGGTAGGTGGGGGCCCTAAATGACAATAAGGGCCTTCCCCATGGCCCCACCCCTGAGCTGTGGGTGAGGGCCATAAATAAAAATTGGGAGGGACCTAATGTCCTCCCCCCGGCCCCCACCCCTGTGCGGCAGGTGGGGGCCCTAAATAACAATGGGGGGAACCTAAAGTCCTCCCCCCGGCCCCACCCCTGAGCAGTGGGTGGGGGCCATAAATAAAAATCCCCCCCAGGTGACTAGTGTCCCAAACCCCTAGTCTCCCCCTCCCAAAAAAAACCAACCCCTACCTACCCCCCTCACCCTAAAAATAATGAGAGGGGTGGTATTAACCAAGTACCTGTTAAAAAAAGATAAAATAAAACTTACCATTTGATATTTTCTTTCTTCTAAAATCTTCTTTTTTCAGCCCCAAAAAAGGCCAAATCAAAATCCATAATAACCGACGCAAAAAACGAGCTAAAAAAAAAAAAATCCATCTTCACCCATGGAGGGCTCCGCGCAGACTGAGTTTTGCAGGGCGGGGGAAGGCTTATAAAGCCTTGCCATGCCCTGCAATTAGGCTCAGAGCACTCTGATTGGTGGGTTTAAGCCATCCAATCAGAGTGCTCTAACAGGTAAATGAAGAGACTGACAGATAAGTCTCTATATTTACCTGTCACAGCACTCTGATTGGTTGGCTTGAAATCCACCAATCAGAGTGCTCTGTGTCATTTTACGCAGCGTGGGAAAGTTCTTTGGCGTTTTCCCATGGTGTGTAAAATGACACAGAGCACTCTGATTGGTGGATTAAGGAACTGCACAGTGGTGGGGGCTGGGTGGAGGACAATAGGTCCCCCCCAATTTTTATTTATTGCCCCCACCCACCGCTCAGGGGTGGGGGCCAGGGTGGAGGACAATAGGTCACCCCCTTATTGTTATTTAGGGCCCCCACCCACCGCTCAGGGGTGAGGACCAGGGGGCAATAGGCCCCCCTTTAGTTTAAAAGCCCCCACTCGCGCATCGCAGGTGGGAGCTCAGGAGGGGAAAAATTTTTTTTTTTAACAGTTTAATAGACAAGCCGCTACTCGTGGTATAGTGAGTAGGGGCATAATTTACTAATACTAAGTGACCAGCTTCTATAGAGGCTGGGTCCCTTGCTGCACTGGCCAATCACAGCCATGCCATTAGTAGGCATGGCTGTGATTTCTTCTAAGGGCACACGAGTCAAACGCTTGTTGATTGGGTGCCCTGCAGCCTTTCAAAATGCATCATTAAATTGCCGAACTCCGAACTACAACCTGAACATACAGTGATATGTCCGTGTTCTGGTCTGGGGTCCAAAAAACCTAATGTTCAGTACGAACCCGAACTTTTCAGTTCTTGTTCGCTCAACTCTACCCACACAGTATCCCAAATCCTTATGCACATTTAAATAACAAGATATTTTTATTACCACAATTACCAATGGCTATTAAAGTGCAAGCTTACCTGCCCTCTTAGGTGAGTCCTACCCTAATAATTCACCTTGCACAGTTTATTAGCAAAATGTATATATACATAGTGTGATCCTTGTCAGCAGGTAGCACGGTCCTCTAGGGCAAAAACATGCACAGTCTTTTAATGCAACTTCATTCCAGGCACTTTATTTGTAAGTTTACATATGAGGCAGCAGCAAATGAAAACATAAATATAACAGGTTTCCCTTTAAACAAAAACCTAGCTCGTCTGAGCACTGACTCACTTTGAATATCCCTCTCTATCAGGGTTAAACTAACAAAAACATATTGCACCAACCTTATTAGATAGCAACACTCTGCTAGCTAGCCTGTTGCTTTTCTTTCTCCACTCCCAGTGCTCCAAACCAGCCTTGCCCTGACTGCTTTCCTTTCTGCACTCCCAGTGCTCCAAGCCAGCCTTGACTGCTTCCTCCTGCACTCCCAGTGCTCCAAGCCAGCCTTGACTGCTTCGTTTCTGCACTCCCAGTGCCTAGTCTCCTTGACTCTCTGTCTGGAGAGAACAGCCTCTCTCCTACCTGCTTCCTGGGAGGAAGCCAGCAACCCCTCCCCTTTACCTGCCTAGCAGGGAGGGGTTTATTCCCACTGCAACAGCTCATTAACTGCAGCTGAGCAGTGGGTTGGAGACGGTCCAAAAAACCCTGGCCTGGATCTATGTCTCCCCAGAAAACCACTAAACTGTGGAGTGGAGCACTGGCCCACCCTTCTCTCCAAATGCTCCACCCCAGGGGCCCATAACTAAACAAAGCTTTGTGTTGTGCAACACACAAACTACACGTACTTCCCCTGGGGTTAAAAGGCCTATCTGCCTTCACTTTATCACAGTAGATACACCCTAATCAGCTACAACATTAAAACCACCTGTCTAATATCAGGGAGTTCCCTTTGTGCTGCCAAAACAGCTCTGATGCATTGAGGTTTGGACCCCACAAGACCTCTGAAAGTGTCCTGTGTATCTGGCACCAAGACCTTAGCAGCAAATCCTAAAATCCTGCAAGTTGTGAGGTGTAGCCTCCATTGATTGGATTGGATGTGTTGTTCCAGCACATCCCACAGATGCCCTATCAGATTGAAATCTGTGGGATTTGGAGGCCAAGGCAATACCTTGAAATATTTGCCATATTCCTCAAACCATTCCTGAATATGTTTTTCAGTGTGACACGCTGCATTATCTTGCTGAAAGAGGCTACTGCCATGAAAGAACACTATTTCCATGTAGGGGTGTACGTGGTGTGGAACAATCTCTAGGTAGGTGGTAAGTGTCAAAGTAACATTCACACGAATGCCAGGACCCAATGTTTCCCAGCAGAACATTGTCTGCAGCATAACACTGCCTCTGCCTGCCTTTTCCCATAGTGCTTCCTGGTGCCATCTCTTCCCTGGGTAAACAAGCACCAGGCAATCTACTTGATCTAAAAGAAAATGAGATTCATCAGACCAAGTAAGCTTGTTCCATTACTCTGTGGTCCAATTATGATGCTCACATCCCCATTAAAAGTGATTTTGTGGTGTCAAGGGGTCATCAAGGGCACACTGACCAGTCTACAGCTATGCAGCCCTAAATGCAGAAAACTGCAATATACTGCATGTTTTGATACCTTTCTTTCGAGCTACATTCGAGCTACAGTAGCCCTTCTGTGTGACGGTTAGCTCCCCATGCACATCAATGACTCTTGGGCACCAATGACCCTTATACACCTCACCCTTCTGTCAGTCCCTACATTGGCTATCTGTAAGATATAGGGCTCAATTTAAAATTCTGGTTCTTGCTTTCAAATCTCTACATAATGCTGCTCCCACTTATCTATCTTCCCTAATACACAAGTATGTCCCGCCTAGGCCCTTATGCTCTGCTGCAGACTTACTTCTATCTTCTGTCCGTACTCCCACTTTTGATGCTCACCTTCAAGACCTCGACGGCTGCACCGTTCCTGTGGAACTCACTTCCATCCTCCGTTAGATGCTCACCCAGTCTCCACTCCTTCAAAAAATCATTAAAAACCCACTTCTTCATAAAAGCATATCAATTAAACTGTAAATACCTCCCACCTGATTCCTCTCTTGCAACTGTCATTAGTCTAATACTATCCTTACCTTCTGTGTCACTTTACCCCACTTCCTCTAACATGTAAGCCTCATTGAGTAGGGTCCTCAACCTCTCTGTTCCTGTGTATCCAACTTGTCTGGTTACAGCTACGTTTGTTTGTCCACCCACTGTAAAGTGCTGTGGAATTTGTTGGCACCATATAAATAATAACATAATAATAATACAGATGCACTGGTTGTCCTTCCTTGCACCACTTTAATAGGTACTAACCACTGCATACCAGGAGTACCCCACAAAGATTTTGGAGATGCTCTGACCCAGTCATCCAACCATCACTGTTTGGCCCTTGTCAAAGTCACTCTGATCTTTTCACTTGGCATTTTTTCTGCTTCAAACACATGAAATTCAATAAGTGACTGTTCAATTGCTGCCTAATATATCCAACCCCTTGACATGTGCCCTTGTAATGATTTCATCAAATTTATTCACTTCATTTGTCAGTGGGTTTAATGTTATGGGTGATCAGTACACACACACATGTACACTGAACAAAATTCTAAACGCAACACTTTTGTTTTTGCCCCCATTTTTCATGAGCTGAACTCAAAGATCTAATACTTTTTTTATATGTACGCAAAAGGCCTATTTCTCTCAATATTAATATTGTTAACACATATGTCTAAATCTGTGTTATTGAGCACTTCTCTTTTGCCGAAATAATCCATCCACCTCACAGGTGTGGCATATCAGGATGCTGATTAGACAGCATGGTTATTGCAAAGGTGTGCCTTAGGCTGGCCACAATAAAAGGCCACTCTAAAATGTGCAGTTTTATCACACAGCACAATGCCAAAGATGTTGCAAGTTTTGAGAAAGCATGCAATTGGCATGCTGACTGCAGGAATGTCCACCAGAGCTGTTGCCCAAGAATTGAATGTTGATTTCTCTACCGTAAGCCATCTCCAAAAGTGTTTCAGAGAATGCAACCGGCCTCACAACCACAGACCATGTGTAACCTCACCATCCCAGGACCTCCACATTCAGCATCTTCACCTCCAAGATCGTCTAAGACCAGCCACCCAGACAGCTGCAGCAACAATCGGTTTGCATAACCAAAGAATTTCTGCACAAACTGTCAGAAACTGTCTCAGGGAAGCTCATCGTCCTCATTGGGGTCTCAATCTGACTGCAATTCGTCATAACCCACTTGAGTGGGCAAATGCTCAAATTCGATGGCATCTGGCACTTTGGAGAGGTGTTCACTTCACGCATGAATCCAGGTTTTCACTGTACAGGGCAGATGGCAGACAGTGTGTATGGCGTTGTGCTGATGTCAATGTTGTGTATCGAGTGACCCATGGTGGCAGTGGGGTTATGGTATGGGCAGGCGTATGTTATGCACAACAAACGCAGGTGCATTTTATTGCTGGCATTTTGAATGCACAGAGATACCATGACGAGATCCTGGGGGCCATTGTTGTTCCATTCATCCACAACCATCACCTGATGTTGCAGCATGAAAATGCACGGCGTCATGTTGCAAGGATCTGTACACAATTCCTGGAAGCTGAAAACATCCCAGTTCTTGCATGGCCAGCATACTCACCTATTGAGCATGTTTGGGGTGCTCTGGATTGGCGTATACGACAGTGTGTTCCAGGTCCTGCCAATATCCAGAAACTTTGCACAGCCATTAAAGAGCCAACATTCAACAGGCCACAATCAATAACCTGGAGGTAATAACAAAAGTGTTGCGTTTATAATTTTGTTCAGTGTGTATATGTGTGTATATATATATATATATATATATATATATGTATATATGTATTATTATAATAATGTACATTTAAATATACATATGCATTTGCATTTCAAATATATAAAATGTTTCAGTAAATCATATATAATTATGTATTATAAGACCAAGAAAATTAAACATATCATTCATTCTTCAAAACATGAACAGGGCTTTAACAGTTTGATGCGCAATAATATTTAGCAGAGCCATTGATCAGTAAAAAGGTTAAATTACATGTTCTGTGAATTAATTAAATTGAGAAATTGCATCTTTCCCATCTTCATAGTAAATATAAAAGCTATATCTCAGGTGTAAATAATTATAAGCTTTATATTTTACTGATCATAGTTTGACATGTGTTGTGTAGCTATTGCTATTTTATTGAAAAACTATTATACCAACTTACCATAGATTGATGGTTTAATTCCAAGATATATGGATAGAAATTCTTGTAGTGATACGTTCTGGTGATATAACATGATTGTAATAAAATCTGTTTCATTGATCTATTGGACGAAGATGGAATATAAAACCTTGGACCAGCATACTATATTCATCTTTAGAGTTAAAAAGAATGTATTCATAGCAATAGACAAAATCTCCTACTCATAAGTCACAAAATGTAAAAAAAAAAAAAATAATTAAAAAGGGGTCATTTTATCTATCTATCTATCTATCTATCTATTTTTGTTATTTTTTTTAAAAAAGCAAGAAGTCTATTTATGCTCTGGAAACATTTACCATCAGTTACACTATTACCATGTTACCATTGTATTGTCATGCATTACTTGAATCACTCTGAATGGACTTATTAAAAATGCAAAATGGTTAACTGCGCATCAAGCAATATAATGGATATGACATCTAATGTCAGTGATTGACAAATGATGGAAATTGATGGGATACATACAACAAGCCTTGGAGCATGTGCAAAAAATATCTTTTCAACCTTAAGTTTTTTTATTGTGAATTATAAAGAATTAGTAAAAAACCCACAGAGAAAATAGACATAGATTCTTTCATTGAATGCTGCTTTTACCAGGACTTCAGAAACACAGACATTCTGCTGCTGGAAGATTATTTATTATTTAAACAATTAAATTAACAGCTGTCTGATACCTGAGGGAATGGTATGAGAGTGGGGTCTTACATTCTCTGTGTATCAGTTGACTGGTGCTGTATGTATCTGGACTGAATATTGTAATATTCTAGAGCATGCTGAACTGAATGCAGTGAAGTATTTGGCCGTGGATACCAATAATTTCTGATTGCTCAGAGACTGGAAGATTGAATGGAAGTACCATGCTTTCAATAGACAATGTATGAAACCTAAAATGACAATGGGCCCCGAGTAATGTACTATACAGTTCACATGCTCTAATTTCCAGTGTTCTAATTCCCATACCACACTAAAATTAGTTACACATTTAAGAGTAAAGCAATTTCCACTTTGTTTTAAGAATAATTTGCAAATGAAATAGAAATGTAGTTTTTTTTTTTTCATTAAGCATTTTAAAGCTTGTCTTTTAAAGCCCAGATACTGTATTCTAAATTACTTGGAGAATGGGTCCAAGTACAGATCCTTGAGATACTCCACAGGTAACTAGACTTTGCTTTCTTAGCCTCTTTCTGTCTAATCTTATAGATCTGTCTGTCTTCCTCACTGTCTAATCTTATAGATCTGTCTCTTTTTATTACTAAATGCTAATTTTTAGTTTTTTCTTATTTTTGGCCACTTCTGCGGAGTACCACAGTGGTCTCTTAATTTTTCTGCTCTTCCTGACAAGCCTAATGGAATTTTCTGTTGCTTTCAGAAGTGCAACTTTTAAATAATCCCATTTCTCCTGGACTCCATTTAAATTGCTCCAGTCTGACAAGGACTCCTAAACGCATATTCTAAATTTAGAAAAGTCTGTTTTTCTAAAGTCTAAAACTTTTGTTTTTGCGTGGTGTGTTGTGACTCAGTCACTGTTCTTATATTAAAAAAACACTGACTAATAATCACTGGATCCTAAACGTTCCCCTACAGTAATATCTGACACTAAATTTTCATTTGTTAACACTAAATCTAGTATGGCCTGCTTACAAGTTGGTTTCACAAATTCTAACGTTACCCAAACGGACTCTATGTTCACCTCACTAACATTTATTAGGCTAGATTTTATGTTATCCTTCACATACATGGCCACCTCTCCCCTTTTTTGCCTTCTCTGTCTTTTCTATATGAGGAATACCCTGGTATTGCTATATCCCAGTCATTTTTCTCATTATACCATGTCTCAGTAACTTTCACTAAATCTACATGCTAAATGTTAGCAGGATTCTTTCATTGAGTGAGTACGATTCTAGATGTCATTAGGGTGCACAGGGCTGGGATTCACAATGAGTCTGCTGACTTGCTCTTAACCCTGTGTGTGATTCCCCTAACCTAATTGCAGTATATAAAAGTAGGGGTACCTAATAAGGGAGTATGTGAAGTATCAAACACAGGATGTGGTTTGATAGATAGGGAGGGTGACAAATGAAACGTACAAAGGATTTAAAAAAAAGGTAATTGAATGACTAATATTTTATATATAATGGCTAGCTTTAGTACGATAACATCTTCCTCTAATAAAAAGCTACTTTAAGTAGCTTTTTCCTGGGTCTTGCAGAAACAGGTTTAAAGCGGAATCAATAGTTTCAGCAAGTAATTCACCAAATAAAAAAAAATGAAAACACTTTTCACTAGAAATTTACAGAGAAAATTAAACCATTTCCTGGCTATGAGATTTTTAAGGTGTGCTTGCCAAATATGCTTGGTTGCAGACATGTGTTTATTTAAGGGTGTCAAATTGTTACATCGCTAAAAGTTAATATATATATATATATATATATATATATATATATACTAATCAATGTATTTGGAGAAATTGGGGGCCATGGTTTGGTTGCAACATTGCCCAAAGCGTTGATTCAGTCTATTATACACAATTAATTTTACATCAGATATGGCAAAATTATTCTGATGATTTCCAACAGTGTTAGTGTACCTTGTTAAATAATTATATCCATTCTTTTATAAATGTGAAAAGTTCTACTCCTTTATGGTTTCCGTATCTGTCTGTTCATATAGATTGTTGCTTACAAAGACCTTAGAACCCCCAATGTTTACTCTATCTAATAGCTAATTTTCCAGTGCCTAAATGCAGTCTTGATAAATGGGTGCGGCAAGCTGCACAAATGTTTGAAAGTATCCTTCAAAGTGTCCAGTGATATTGCATTATTCATTTTCTTTCCTCATCCTGCATACCTGGAATCATTGTTGATGTATGGAGCTTAAAATCCTTCCAAGAATCAGTCACAGTAAAGGAAATAAATTAATCATCTCGGAAAAGCTCAAGGATATGGATATTGAGCATAAATTTTGTATAGAATGATCCAGTTTTTGATCTAAGATGAAATTCTATAGCTAAGGTATACTTTTCTGATGTTTTCAAAGATCTTGAGAGTGTTTCAACTTCAGCATAAAAATATTGAGACAGACCTTCTTTTGCCTTAATACCACATTATATTTCAGACCTCTAAATATGAATTGTCACTGATCAGTATGAGTGTAATATAGTTTCTACCTCATTGTTACATCCAGTGAGCCTGAGGTCTGTGTGGTGAGACATTTGCAAGATACTCATCACACACAGGTCACTATTAGTGGCAAAAAGGTTATAGGAAACAGGTTCATTATAACTTAGATATGTATAGATATACTTGAATGCCTTTCCCTCATGCTGTGCAGGTCATATGGATGGCCCAACCTTCATCTGTTAAAATCACATTTTGCATGCACTGAATGAGCAAGACAATCCACACATATATCAGTGTGTTTCACATATAAAATACTATGTTCTTAACTTGCCTCAAAGATAAACTCTCTCTAACAAAACCAATTAGAGGAGGGACATTCTTGAACAAGGGAAAAAATGTGCCTCTATAGTACTAATGCAATTATGTATTGTATGCTTGATAAATTGCCAATTCATTTATAAAATTGAAATCTTACCTTATTAGCCATATGTTCTGTCCTATTATAATGCTTTATAATATAGCAGGGATGTGGAACTGCACTTAATCCCAAGTAGTATGTATCTGAGTGCAACCAGGCCAGTCACATTACCAGGAACCAAATACTTGATTACTATTATAATGCTTCGACATGTCTAGGATCCAAAAAGAAAATCACTGACCACTGAGATCTGGGCTGAGGACATTATAGAGATCCCTCTCTCTTCTCTAACTGATATTTGCCATTTTTTATTCTGGACTTGAGATGTTGGGGCAATGTAGTCAGTGTGGCCTTCCAGATTGATCATTACATTCCCACACAGCTGAGGGCTTTAAGAGTTTAGACTATGCATTCTAGATCATTTTTTTATAAGTAGGCCACAATTAATACCTTTTACAATTTCAAATGATCAAAGAAGGATACTTTAATTTTAGAGGTGTGCCGTGTGTCCAAGGAGAAAGTTTAGGTGATTTACACATTTTAACCCCTTAAGGACCAAACTTCTGGAATAAAAGGGAATCATGACATGTCACACATGGCATGTGTCCTTAAGGGGTTAAAGTCACAATACTGTGTGTATTATGGAATAGCCTTCCAGCTGAAGTGGTAGAGGTTAAAACAGTAAAGGAGTTTACGCATGCATGGGGCTATTCTAATTATAAGATCAGGCCAGGGACTAATACAAATATTTAGAAAATTGGGCAGACTAGATGGGCTGAATGGTTCTTATCTGCCGTCACATTCTATGTTTCTATGTTTCTATTACTGTTGTGGTGCTCTGTTATACACTCAGACACAGCAACGATATGGAGCTCCTAGATTAGAGGGACATTAGAATAGAAAAGAAGGGCAGAGGGATTTGGGCAAAATAGGGATTGTCCCTTCTAAATCTTTACTGTCCCTCCTAAATATACACTTGGATGTAGGCACAATGTATAACTCCATCCTCAGTTTGGAAAAGACCAAAATAAATGTTAAACAACACCTTATGGGAGCCGAAGTGGTTCTTTAAAGTTGCAATGGAGTTAATAAGCATGCATGACAATTAAGTTCAGGTGCAGTGGAGCTTCAAAACAATATGGCTACTTTAATACTCTGTCTTCTAATCAACACTTAATTTTAAGCAGTATTGTATATACAGTTATCTTTTAAAACATATTGCACTATTTTACATAACCATCTTTGGGATACATTAAACAGAAAGCTATATGAGACATCTCAAGTAAAAGTAAAACACAAAGATTCTGGAGCAGTACGTCTAATTATCTTATATATGAAAGGATCAATGTTTCATATGATACATATGTTATAATGTAGCGTGCAGTACATTTGTATGTATATTTTCATTCTCCATAATTTCTTAGATAAAGACAAGCAAGAAAATAAGAATGCTAAATTATAGGGAATTAGTTACAAAAGAAGGTGATTCATAGAGCATATTATTATTCTTTTTCCATGTGTGTCCTGATATGAAAAGATTTGACCTAATCTCTGTCATGAAAGTGGTCAATGCATTTTTTTTATGTATATTATCTAGAATGCACTCAAAAAAGTGGAAAATCAACCATGAAATGTTTATTTAAATAAATAAATATAGACTGAGCTGAACAACAACATACACATTTGAATTCTCAATTTAATTCTTGTGCAATTCTCAACTTACTCTCATTCAATTTTACTGACTTAAGACATTTTCGTAAATGATACATTTATCATTATTATTTCTCTAGAATGTTGTAGGTATGTTTATAACTTATATTGTTCTACAAATCAATGATGAATAAATACAAAATTATAAACATTAACAGGATTATTTATTAAACTGTCTGTTGTGGTGAACTAAAACCCAAATAGCAAAATCCAGGTTGAAATAGTTAATTTGGATAAACAGCTATGATTGTAGATCGTCTATTCTAGTCCTTCAAATCCATATCAATCCATCACAATTGTATTTATGTATGCCTTTATTATATTAAAATGCTTGTGTTAACTTAAGCTGCAATGTCTTCATTGTCAACTTATAAATAATTGTGCATATAAGATGCTACAAGATGTCAGTGCAAATTAATTACATTAGGACAGTAGCCATCACAATGTATAAAAATCCTTACTACAGATGATTAAATTGAGCCTGAACAGCAGCTGGTTTGCACCGAGGCTTTGCTCAGTATTACAGAACATTAAGTTACACTCACAATGGTCCATAGTAGTAGCTTTAGAGAACAGACTATTATTGAATCTATCGTGATTCACACTTTGCCTGTGGGATATGACAGTTGGATGCAGAGGTCTGTCACTTGGCATTAGTATGTTCTTTCAGACTGTGCAGTCAGCATTGTCTGATAGGCTTTATATTATAATTGCTCTTTATGCATTAAATAAATTACTTGTTATGTCTAGAGATTTTACATTTCAAACAATTAATCATCATTTTTAAGGAAGATTACAATTTCCCACCCTCAGAAATATTATAGGAAAATAGTAATTGTAGTAAAAAATAATATTACTTTGTGCTTTTTTTCATAATAAATATTTTTGAGTACATATTAGACTTGGAGATTCATTTCAGTCACACAACTTTTGGCCGACTGGTGATTGGTCGAATTCTGGCAATCCAAGCTACAATGTATCCAACCATCATGACCCAATCTGCACAATTGTTGAACATTCTCATTTTTATTTGTGATTCTGAATTCCGCCCATGGCACCAAATGGAGAGATAGTTCATCGCTAGGAGACAGTCACTAAATGTTGATTTTAATCGTTAATCAAGTGACAAGTGAGCAATAGGGAAAAAGAGGAGGCGGAGTAAAAAAAAAATCTATATTTATTTATATATTATATATTTAATAAAACATATAAATATAGATATTTTTTTCTGCTCCTCCTGTTTTTCTCTTTATTGGTTACTTTTTCTCACTTGATGTGTAAACCAAATAGCAGAAAAATGTTCCTATAAGTGTAAGACAAAATATATTTTGCCATACACTGGTTGCCCCATGTTTCACCCTTTTGGTTCTTCTAATTAGTTTCCTGAATATGGTTTTTGATACAGAAATTCTGCAGAGCTGAAAAAAACATAAAAAATATTCTTTTTTTGGGAAAATGGTTCAGCCAAACTGAATTTTCTCACTGTGCACAAGTCTAATAAAAATGTAGTAATGCTCATTGTTAAATTAGGTCCCTTTCTGTTCAATGAATATGGCTCCATATTGGAAGAACTTTTACTTTGTATGAAATGCTAGGAATTATGTTTTTTGATATCAGGTCTCAAAAATGTTGTATCGAGGAACACTCTTATTTATATGTAAAAGAGGAATGCAATGGAATACTTCTATTACAGAAAGTCAGATATTGTGATAAGTCAGTATTATGAAATGGAATAATAGGTCAAATAAAATACTACAGATTATTGGCTATTAGCATATCTTTTAGGAGTCTAAACACTGATGCCTTGCTTCTGTCAGAACTGGTAATAACGCTAACAACACTAACAAACTTGTACACACATTTTACCATTTGTACATTTCCCTAATTGACTTCCACCTGTCTGACCTGTCTGCTTGCTCTGCACTGCTGTCATCTCTTACCAGAAAGGATTACAAAGTAAATTAAGACATAACATGCATATTGTACCACCTAAAGTAAATAGACTATTTCCCATAACAATGTCAGCAATACATAACATTTTTAGTAAGGGATAAAGATTTCCCCTTTTCTATCTTCATTATCTTGTATCATGTATCACTGAGTTTCTGGTGTCATAGGATTTACGTAGAATCAGACACATTATTTACCATGTGGTAAGGTGTTTTTTCTGTGTGTAATTGAAGATATTCTTTAAATTATTTCACACACGCACACAATGAACATTAATGCTTGGCACTTTAATAAATTTGGGATCTACAGGGTCATTCTGATTGTTAAATGAACAAAGTAAGCAATCCAATTGCTCCGTTTCCTATTCAGTGTGAGGGAGCTTGTTCAGGAAGAGCACATTCATCCTAGTGTGTGTGTGTGAAAGTGTATAAATCTGTGTGAATGTGTATGAATGTTTGTGTGTATTTTTATTTTTTTGCAGTGAATATTGCACAGTTCCCACATTCTGCACCGACATTTGCATAAAGGGTTATTTCAAGCACGATGGCCACTTGAGTAAAGTGATTTGTAGTAGTTTTTGTTCCTGAAGTCTGCATGAACAGTGTTTCAGTTTGAAATACTGCACATAAAGGTTTAAAGACACTTGGTGCCAGAGGTGTAATTCCACCTACAGCAGTCTCATTAGTCAAAAAGTAACAAGAGTTCCAGGATCACTAATGTCAGTTCTTTGTATATTGGCATCTGTTGTCAGCACGCATAGCATGCTGGTGACAAATGACCAATCACAGCACAGTCTCACCTCCATGTTGCCCATGTTCTCCCTCAGCCTGTCCTCCCGGGCATCCCTCCACCTTCAGTGAGAGTGAGTGATTTCACCAGAGAAGCAATGAGAGAGAACTTCAGTATGGAAAGGTAAGTTTATATTTAATTTCTTTATTTTAATGGTTTCATGCTAGCAAGGGTTAATCCCTCTAAAACAGTGTTTCATTAAAACAATGTTTGCACTTGGAAGCATTAAATATTGCCTTGTTTGGGAGCGCTGTGGGTGTATGACTCATAACTGTGATCATGGGTGCTGGGAAGCATGCTCATAAGATCTTGAAAGCTGCACAACTAAAAGGGAGAAGACTTTGAGGAGTGTGCAGTCTGAAAAAGTATCTGAAAGTTTCAGCATGGAGGAAATCTAAAATGCAGTTTTTAGTGACAATTTTGATTATCAAATTTGCACATTAAAAACTACACTGACTAAAGTTGTACAAAATATTTTCACAAAAAAGCAAACATTAGCAGTTGCAAACACTCATGGGAAATAAATATGGACTGATTGATCAATCCTATATCTCATCATTACAAAAACACTGCTCTTTTAGCTCTCTTTTATAACTTCTCTCTTGCTATATAAAATAAACCTAATGCTTTTAGAATGAAATCAACAGCACTTTATCTAAATAATATTTTCCATTTAATTTATTTACTATATGCACGTTTAGTCTAACACATGAAATTATGTATTTTTTATTCTTGCTTAAATTATTTGACCTATTCGTATCTATTTTTACCACTTTCTCCCCCTATTAATTGGTTTATGTATGGTGAACATCCCACCGGGTTCAATTTAATGGCATATTTATGCAATTTTAATGTAAGGTAAATTAATTCTTCTATGCTATTCTCCATTTCCGTATATTAAAGTGAATATAACACAGGAATATCGTACTAAAAGTGCTATTAAAAGTGCATTAAAACAGTTTGTAATGTAAACAAGGTCAATTTTAGTGCTTAACACCCTTTTCAAATTATTTATCAAAGGCGTAATAAAAGAAAAATACATTATAAAAGAGTTTATATGGTAAAGAAAGTCTTGCATAGTTTGCAGATCTGTTGGCTGTTAGCCTTTCCTCTTGTGTTAGCCACAACAATGAGATATCACTTCCTTTCCGAACAAGCAGACAGATCTATACAAATGATATAAAATATGGCCATCCATTAGCTTTCTTACGTATCCATTAACATTCCCATCCAGGATCAGTTGAGTATTACTATATATATATTTGTATTTATTAATTCACTTTCGTGAAATTACAAATTGCCTTTATTTTGAATTGTTCAAGTTGTGTGTACAAAATAAGTGATTTACATTGACTACCATTTTTTATTGCATTTTTAATTGTATTTTTGAATGTCTAGCAACTGAAGATTTATAAGTATTTTTAATATCACTTATCTACAACTCAATGGAAAATTGATTTATTTTCTTGCCTTCGGAGATCATTTAACCACATTTTCCTTCTTTTTTCTTTTAATGGTTTTAGTAATTATGTTGCACTGATTGTGTCTGTGGTATCTATTGCCTCAATAGAATCACAGCAAGATCCAAAAGATATTTAGAACTCTTCTTTTGTTAATAGTTATACAGAGTCTCATCCTTCAGCTATGATTTTACTAATATCGTAAACTAAATCAGAGCCTGTTTGGAAAACAAAAATGAACAAATGACTAAGAAAGTTAAATTGTGGAAGATTAAATAAAAAAAAAAAAAAATATATATATATATATATATATATATTAGAAACAAATACATATATATATATATATATATATATATATATATATATGCCACATTTTCCTCTTACAACAACTTTACCTTGGGACAATAACAAACACTATAAAGTAACTGCGAATTCTGGAAACATACGTTTATTTAATGTGCAATTTTCTTTACAGATCAAATATTATTAAATGTTTTTAACTGGTGCTCACAAAACGAGTCTTGCATTTTTAGGCACTGTGTTTATCAGCATTAATGTCATGGAATACAGAGGCATCACAAGGAAACAGTGCTAGGACTATAGGATGTCCCTAGTTCTCCATGCTCTTTGGACTCTATACAATAAAGAGAGAGGGGCTGTGATTGAATCTAATGACTCCCATTAAGTGGTTTAAAGACCATCCGTGAATGGGTTACAGTATTCATTGTGGGTTGAAGACAGCCTTTGACTTTCTTCATATGCTCTAGCTTTCTCTAACCCCAAGCTATGTTTAAAGAGGAACTGTCATTTATCCAGAATTGAACCTGTTGATTAAAACAATTAAAATCATTTATAACTTGTCTTAAGATATTCTATTTCCTTTTAGATTTTCAGTAAAGATTTAGCAAATAGCATTGTATTCCACAGATACACAAGCAAACACCAAGGTGCTACTCAGGTTTAATGAAAGACAAAGTTAGTACAAGGATTGTCCTTCATTAAACCTAGGTAGCACCTTGGTGTGCACAAATAATTCTGGTTGAGTACACTCCTGTTTTTTTTTTGCTTGTGTATATGGGGATTTTATACACAGCTGAAGGTGCAGTGGAGGGTGCGTGCTGCACAGTCTTTTTCTTACTATTTGTTGTGAAGTATGTTAATTCCTCTATTTTTGTTTTATTGTAGCATTATAATCCAGTACAGACAAGACAGTTCAGATGTTGGAATCGAAGATGAGAAATATAAACATTGTCTTCTCTTAATGTTTTCCCTTTGCTGACTTTCAGGTGCAAAGGGCGGAGTGTATAACAATGAAGCCTGCCAAGATGGAGGTTCTCAGTCACGGATAAAGAGGTGTAGATTTCTATATTTAATTTTCATTGTCATACTTCCCAAATACACGTGTGTTAAATATAGGGGGAAAAAAACTTGATATTGAAAATCCAGGGAAGTGACAGATCCTCTTTAAAATATTGTAAACAAATGATCAAACCATAACATGTTCCTCAATTGCTACTACCACATCATGTTTATTTCTTCAAAATCTATTGACATGAAAGTGAAATTATACAATCCTTTTCAGAGAGTGTAAATCGGTTACATGCCATTCACATATATATATATATCAAATTATAATGACTAAGTACTGCAATACATCAGGAATAAATTGAATATACGGCAGACAGATTGTGGTGTCATAGAACTCCAAGCCAAAGAAGAGTTGGCATAATTTATTTAAATTCTATGTATATACTTATGTAATCATATATATATTTATGTAAATATAGATGTAACTTCATTCTAAGTGTATTTTAATACTAATATTAATAATAATATTAATAATGATATTTTAATATATGTAATTGTATATAATTAATAAAAAAATTTACACTTCTCTGACAGCCCAGACAGTCCCCCATGCGGCAGATCCACAGATAGCTATAGGCGCCATGTGATCTCTCTTTAAGGGCCTGATTTGCCATGGGAGGGCTGCCTGGGCTGTCAGGCAGTCCTCCCGAAGTGGAGCACCAGGAAGGTAAGTATCCCAGCGGCTCAAGGGTGGCAAGCCATTATGGCGTTCTATGCCACCGCAACGGCTTTAAAGCCCATTTAATGCGGGACGGCATAGAATGCCATAATGGCATTAAGGTTTTGATGCTAAATGAGAGTATCCAGCATCCCATGTCATGGCAAAGGTGCAGAATTTATTATTGCACTATGGAATATTGCTTTTTAATATAACTTAATATGATAATATAATATATAATAATTGGACCCCTGGCTAGAGGACAAATGGCAGAGAGAAATTGCAGAGAGAAATTGCTCTTTTGATCAAAAGGGACTTCTGCAAGGTGTGAAACAGATTGCCCTTTATGATCTTTCAAAGGTCGTGCAAGGTGAGACATTTTACACTTAAGCCGTCTGTATGACTAGTTTCAATATAAACTAAATGACTTGGACCATATGGCTGGAAACTCTCAGTTGAGTTCAATCCTTTGATATAGTAATGGTATTAGTTTCATGAAGACCCTTCCTTGTGTTCCAGTATCATATCCAAGTGTTGCGGTCGTGACCTAAATATGAATATTAATCTCTTAATACATAATAATTAAGCAATACGGAACAACATTAATATTTTTATAATTCATGGTATTATGGTCGAATATGTGGATAGAAAATACACAAAACATTGTAATATTAAATGTATATTTAATATAACTATAACAAATAAACAGATGCTAGCAGAATGTCAATTTACTACAATTATGATAATACAAAACAAACAATATATTACTTACAAAAGGTTGCTACTTACAAGGCCCCAGCCCTTTGGCTGGGGTTAAGTCAGAGCTGGTACTACATGATCAGTCAGGTACAGGCAAACAGAGAGCTAGCTTCTCCTCACATCTGGGTTTTTATTCAGTGTAAGTAGGCTGGCCTGTGATGTCACTGCCAGAAGCACAGGTCTTCCTACACACTCCCCCTAATGGTGCCCCCAAAGCATTACACTAAATATGCTTTACTGACATCTAGTGGTGCGTCTAAAGCATTAAGCTCATTATGCTTTTTTTTATGACAAAAAGTCATTAATTAATAAATACCATTACAAACCACCCTTTGACTTATGTCATAAAACAAACATTATAAACCCGTACATCTTGAATCTACCCTATTTTAACAGTACCTGCCCTACAACAAAACCCACCTTTTTAAGAATGATACCCATTTACCCGTAAAGTTATGACACTTTATTGCTTATTCAATTTTTTTTTAATTTTTTTTTTCATTGAGCACATGCATCACCAGTTGGGAATAACCACTGAGCACATGCATTAGCAGTTGGGAAACCTTGGCCTTAAATAGGCAAATACCCACCCTTGTAATAATAGACAACTCAAACCATGTTTTATTAGATTAACCAATGATATTGTGTTCATGTGAGGATGTGTTTTGGAGCTTAATATAGTATTAGACACCACAAACTCATAACACCTATGAATCATGGCACAGACCGACTCGATTTCTGTAGCCTCTGGCTGGTCTGTGTGCCTGGAATTTTCACAAACATTAGTCCTGGAAACTGGATACTCTATTCTTCGACAGTCTCATAGAACATACGCATGGAGACAGGGATGAATGAAACAGTTCATGTGATCAAGGACTTTTGTGTGTTTGTGGTCACATTGTTTTGTTTTTTCTTTCTTTATACCATTAACCACCTTGACGTAACAGTTTCCTGCTCCTGATGCATTTTGTTCCGACTCTCACCACTCTTAGCTGCAATATTTTTTCTCCTTACAGCAACAGTTGAGCATAGTGTCCAGTGCTTCTTCTTCTTCTGCTTAAAATATCCTTGCTTGAAAGTTCTTGAATGAAAACACAGGCAATGACGAACACAAACATAAATAATAACTGTGCCAATCATCACAAGTACCATTTGATTGTGGTGTCTTAACCATATTTTTTCCTATGGCGTTTGGATAAATACCTACACACCTCTCTTCACATCCAGCACACTCCTGATTCACAGATAAACACAATATCACTGCTGTATCTACCAATTTAACCCAAACACTCGTTATTACTGCTGCATTTACCAATTTAATCTAAACATTAACCAAAACAATTACATTCCTATTTACCACCCTTCTATTTAAACATGTATAGATAACCCAAAATGCCTACTTTCTCTTATCCCTCTTATTTATTTTTTTTGTTTTGTTTTTTGAACTGCAACCACTCATGCACTTTACACAGACACAAATCAAGCACCTACTGGACAATGGGGTTCCCTCGTTAGAGCCCTCCCACCCCAGTTTGGTTTACACAAAAATACCCCCTGGTCCCTATGGGTCAATAATAATACATAAGGGTTTCAATTGCAATACAATCACTAGAAATAAGAGAACAGTATGCACAAAATCATAGCATAGACATGTTAAATAGACAATAAAATAAAACATTCAATAGCTCATCAAAGGTCAACATTTAAACACTGGTCTCCATCTGATATTCTATCTGTGTTCCAATGTCCACCCCTGGTTTCTGCTATATCTGAAAAGGTAAGAAAACAGATCAGGATTACTTTTCCTTGTCACTTATAGCGTATACTGCCAAATCCTTTACTTAGCATATATACATATATACACATATAAATACATTCCCTAAACTTTTCATTTTATAAACAATTTGTTCAACAAGGTAACTTTCTTAATTTTCTACTTGGCTCTTAAAATAAACAATCAGCTAATAGCTGCTTTCTGCATCTTCTCTGCAATTCAGGAAACACATTTCTAGCCAACCTAAACATGTTTAATAACTCTCCACCCTTTGGTTAAATTATAGAGGAGTGAACCACAACACCTCTTCCGCCTCTGAAAGGATATAGGTCAATATGTCTCAAAGTTCAACACTTCTGACAGCTATGAGTGACTCCCTATTAATTTCTAGCCTTTCCACGGACATGCTTGCACCTCGCGGCTAAGGGCCTGCACAACTAACCACCCTGTGATGGCAGTGGCTTTCCGCATGGGGGTGACCGCCCCCGCAAAATTATAGAGGAGCAAACATACAGCAGCCTCTTTTCCGGCTCGATTAAAGGTTCTGGGCCAATATGTCTGCAATTTAACCAGTACACTCACGTATCACTTATTGTATATTTCCTGGTCTCTCAGGAATTTCTATTAAATAGCGTATCCCCTTCCCAGGGCAATATACAACAAAAACTAGTCACCAAGGGTCTCTATGGTCATGATAGGCCACCCTACCACTAGTGTAATACGCCCTTTTTTTAAAATATATTTCCTGGTCTCTCAGAGATTTTGCCTATCCTTTTCCCAGAGCAATATATATAAACAATTACAAATAAGTTACAAAGCGCTACTTATAAGTAATACAGGGTTTCAAATAATAATACAGGATAGAACTGCACAACAACTATTGGGTATGCTCCCCCTTATCCGGACACGTTTAAATACCCCCTAGCTCAGGTTCCCCACCCGCTACTGTAACTAAAATCACAGCCCACGTTATGGAGGTTCACCCGCTAGGCAGATACACCCTAATTCAAAGCATGGAAATATTAAAATCAGTTATAGATGGCTTCTAAAATAATATAAATCTTAATCTGAGCCCCTACACTTACTTTGTTAAAAATGCTAACTTGTTAAAATATTCAGACTAAATAGGACAAAGGAATTATTTTACCATTTTTTCAGTTCATTTGTTACCAGTTCCTGCATATGTCCAGTAATTCCTTAGTCCTGGATAATAAAGCTGAAAAACACTCCACAAATTGATTAGCTTAGGCAATTACATTTACAAAACAATGCAGTTTATTTTTTCTCATACAGGCAAGACTACCCACCCCCAACAAGGACAAATTCTCCCCCAGCTGTAGCTGAAAAGCATGGTCACACAGCTGTTAAAAAGGTGGTCTCTCCTTCATGAGTCAAAATCATATATATTTATACTAATATTCTGTGTATACGCACACATAAATCTATTATTCACTGAATCTGCTTTACTAAACGTATCTTTCTCTTAACTACTAATTTAATACATTTTGTCCAAATCTCTTTTCAACTAGACAAATCCATGAATACCAAACAAATGTAAATTAGTACACAAACAGGGTCAAATTTAGCAATAAAACCTGGTGAACTAGTTTAGTGAAAAGTCTTTTCCTATGCAAATGAAAGCAAACAATGAAACTAGGCTTCAACTCATTCACACCATGTGGTCAATGGTGGATTAAAATCCACATGGTCAGACAAAAAGTTAAATAGTTTTTTGTTTTATATATAAAAATGACCAAAGGTTGGTAAAACGTAACAAGCAACACAATAATTCATCACTATGTTCTACAACAAGAGATACCTTAAAAAACAAATATCTAATCCCTATCTGCTATCTGCATTCATTCCATTAAAACCAAATCATCATTCATTTATTAATTTGTATACAGACAGACAATTTACAGTATGATTTAAGCAAAATGCATAACATTTATATTTTCCCCAATATTCAAGCATAATCCTGCCGACTACGCCAAATGTTGCGGTCGTGACCTAAATATGAATATTAATCTCTTAATACATAATAATTAAGCAATACGGAACAACATTAATATTTTTATAATTCATGGTATTATGGTCGAATATGTGGATAGAAAATACACAAAACATTGTAATATTAAATGTATATTTAATATAACTATAACAAATAAACAGATGCTAGCAGAATGTCAATTTACTACAATTATGATAATACAAAACAAACAACATATTACTTACAAAAGGTTGCTACTTACAAGGACCCAGCCCTTTGGCTGGGGTTAAGTCAGAGCTGGTACTACATGATCAGTCAGGTACAGGCAAACAGAGAGCTAGCTTCTCCTCACATCTGGGTTTTTATTCAGTGTAAGTAGGCTGGCCTGTGATGTCACTGCCAGAAGCACAGGTCTTCCTACACACTCCCCCTAATGGTGCCCCCAAAGCATTACACTAAATATGCTTTACTGACATCTAGTGGTGCGTCTAAAGCATTAAGCTCATTATGCTTTTTTTATGACAAAAAGTCATTAATTAATAAATACCATTACACCAAGAGAAACATTAATGCTTACCCACAGCTTAATAATTAAGCCTAATTTTTATTATATTTGGAATGGGACAAGCCCAATCTGTTAATTAAGCCTAAACATGAGTTGCACAACTTAAACCATGTGGCACGAATTGTGATGTCCGTCCTATTAGATCGTGGGTGGGGCATGCGACATGTCTATGGAATGGGAAAATAATAACAAATTTGTAGATGCAATTATTATTTCTGTGATACATAAGAGAAGATAGAGCCAAGTGTTTACATTTGGATTAATGGTTGTCTGGAACAAAGATGGTCACTTATTATTTCTGTAGGTACGCCTTAACTCCACCCCTGGGAAAGACTTGATAATCCACAGGGTATATATCCAATGATTTGGAGGGGTGTTGGTGTACTTGCTTGGGGCCAAAGATCTAATATGAGTGAGTCACCATCATCCTTCCTTGCCAGAGACCACCTGGGCAGAAGTTGTACTTTGAAAACCTTAGTGAGGAATTAGGACTTCTATATCTTATCCTTTTTGTTTTTATCTGTTGTTGGTGTAAATAATTTGTTTATCATATATTTTTATATGCACTGTGACTATTTTTGCTCATAATAAACATTCATTTATTACGTTCTGCCATTTTCTAGTTAAGAATCATGTTACCTGAAGAGACTAATTAGTATTTTGCAATTACATAGATATTGTGATAAGTAATATTTGGTGGGTTTTTATTATTGATTAATCTGGTGGACCAAGGCACCCCATTTATAAATTGTCTTGGTGGTGGCAGCGTTAAAATAGTAATAGTTATATTATTATGTTTAAGTGTGGGTGGTGTTAAAGGGGGATTTTGTCATTATTTCAGGTCTACTGCAGACAAATAGTGAACTTTCACCCTTTCACCACCACAACTACATCACGCACACTCTTGGGGTAGGGTGCGTTCATGACAGCCCATCCCTACTGTGCCGTTTGTGATAATGAGAAAACATTAGCCTGAGCAGCAATAGGCAGCTGTGATTGGCTGAGGGTATCCACTTTTAGTATAAATTGGTGAACGCCAGATTGAAGTGTTTAATATCATGGTATCCACTTTTAGTATAAATTGGTGTGGCTAGATTGAAGTGTTTGACCTCTGCCTTAGCCAGACCTGCAAAAGGGACCAGGATCTGTGTGGCCAGTAACCCTCATTCAGTATCAAATTGCTCAGAAATGGTTTAACACTGAATATCATGCAAGGGGACTCCAGGCTCTATAACTAATTCACTGATTTGAAATGATTATAGTGCCTACAGCAGGGCTAAGAAAATTGTTAACAGTGAGCTTAAGTTTGTGAGTGACCCCTGAAACCGCCAGCCCTGGAAGAGACCTTCCTGGTGAAGACCCTATGCATGAAGTTTTGTGCCTTGTCAAGGGCAGTGAAGGCACTTACATATCTGACTAAGTCCTTAATGATGGAGTCCCCAAAGAGCAGCCCTTCAGCATCCTTACCCATTTTGGTAGGAGCCAAACTGGCAAACTTAGGCTTGATTTGATAAAATATGGCCTTTCGTCTCTCTATGGCAATAGAATTGTAAATATTCCCTGCCTGACATATAGGACCCAACCCCACCTTAAGTGCAGATCAATGGGATGGCCCTGACAAATGGCAGCTTTAGCCAACACGAACAACTTGATCAGGGGATCTAAAATGTCAATGAGCTTGTCCTGACAAGCATTCAAGGACGATTTCAGGCCTTTACAGTGGTTCCATCCCAGTTTAGCCAGAAACTGGACCATCTTGGGGTCCACTCCAGGTGTCTAACACACACAATCCAAAACCAAGGAACAAGGGCATTCAGCTCAGAGTTTACTCCATGTAGCCTTTGAGAGGGCATGCCTAATGCCGTTCAACTACATGGATAGTGCAATATTACACTGCCAACCTGGGACGATGCAGTTCATCCATGTCAAAAGGCCTGCAAAGGGGTGAGACTGTGGTCAGGGGATTTGAATACATATTCAGCGGCAGGAGAGCTTTTGGCTTTGGAGTAGCTGTCAGTTACTGCTTTGGCACTATCCATTTACATGTCTGTTCTACCTGACACAGTAAGGCTCGTTTGTGTTTTGAATCAACTCAATCATTGAATCCTTTAGGAACTGTTTAAAATACAGCAGGCAACAAAAATTACTAGGGTAGGGCACAGGACAACCCATACAGACCTGATGCAGCACAGCAACAATGGGGCACTCAGCAGGGGCAAGCAGGCCAGTATCCCATTCGACTGGATGGGGTGCACAGCCTTGTGATGTGATCACAGCTCAATATTGTGAAACTTGGATATTGGGTCCCAATTTAAAAATGATCAAAAGCCCAGGAGGATGTGAGCCAGAGCAGGGTGATCCCAGGGGCATGTAAGGGAATGCAAAATGAGCATTCCATGGTCTCCAGGGCCTGAGAGAACACAATATTTGGCAAAACTAAATATCCAAGATGACTGCCAAATGAAAACAAAGCATGGAGTGCACAGAGGGTGCATGCCAGGAGTGAGCCATCAAGAGCTCAGAACAGAGTCAACATAACTCAGAGGAGACCAGTAAAGTATAAAGGGGGCAACATCAAGAATAGACAAGTCTAGTAGGCAGTAAAGGCCTAGCAGTGAACAAATTGTATTTTTCTTTGCTGCTGTGTTTAAGTAAAGAAAGAGAAATGTACAATATGGGCATCCATGTTCTGAGATAAAATTGGGTTTTAACTTTATTTAAAGTGGAATTCTCATTAGTGAAAATGTTGCACCACCTAACTCAAATGTAGGTATGGGTCATGCCTCAATTTTTCTAAAATTCTCAGAAGTTTCATTTGTTAATTTCCATTGTATGTCTGTACAATTAAATCAACCCTTACAATACACATAGTTCAACAAAGAGTGCCCTGAGCAACATGGGGCAATGACATAAATGTGACTACAGAATTGTAGTGACATCTCGGCTTTATCTTTTCAAAACAGAACACTAGCAATCACTGGTATTTTGCAGGCATTAGATCCCATGTTTTTCTAATGATGAAGCATGAAATTTCAAACAATGTTGTTGCAACACATCTTGAAAACCTACTAAATATGTAAAACACGGCTAAACTGTTTGTGAATCCAAATCGTCATTTATAAAATGTGATAATATCTGCAATTAGATATTTCTCAGATTGCTAATTAATGTCTAACATTGAATAAATATTCATTCTATTACATAATCTCTGTGAGTTTTGTTTCTGGATACTTGAAGCCAATTTTTAATTATAATTTAATCTATAAAGGATAATTATAAAATAATGCAATTTGAAAAAAATAAAAGATACAACTTCAAAGCATTTCTTCACATAGTTTTCAATCATGACTTAAAGGGATAGACCTAATATTACATAAGCATTTTATATTTTGGTATTCAAAATATAATTCCATTTATTTGAAACACATTTGAGATTGAGTCGCATACGTGTCCCTACTGTTGTGGGAGTGAAATTCTTTCTTAGCAGTTGGAAAGATCCACAACTACTAACAACTGTTGTCCTAGTGGTAAAATAGGAGTGTAATGATGGAAACATCTGTTGAAGCTCTTAAACAAAGCTTCACTTTGAAATTGCACTCCATTTAGAATTTCAGATTCATTGCACTAAAAATATTAATATTCAGGACTTACCTAATTGCAATTATGCTTCACAGATGTTACGAAATAAAAGTAACATTGCGATCCTAGGCAAGAATTTGTTCAACACTGGAAGACTTCTACCTTGTTAACAGATGCCTGATCAAAAGAATATGTGCATTCCATAGTTGTGACTATATTAAAGATAGTGCCTTGCTGCTCTATGTAAAACATATGTTGTTTTTTTTTGTTTTTTGTCTTAAGACATTTAAGAGGACTTATAAAAAGCTTAGAGAACAAAGCAGGAAAATGGCCTTGCAAACCTGTTGGAAGCAATTAATAGGTAATTGGTCTTTTTTTAAAATAGAAGTTCTTGAGAGTCGTTAACAGGTAACTAAAACCTAAATTTAGACTTAAATAAAAATATTTCAACTTGCAGTTTGTTTAGTGTTTTTGTTCCTTTATAGCAATACTTATAAATACATTTCTCACTTTTATTGTTACAGTATTTGTGTTATCTGCAGTACTCACTGGCATAATTATAGAGGTAATTCTATATACTCACTGAATTGGCATTGAACGTATGTGTGCTCCACCATGAATTCACATGGTTTAACAGAACAAATAAGTATGTCGATGTGTTTAGTATTGATACATAGGTTTTATCAGCACATTTTGTTCTACATAAGTGCATCACTGTATGCATAGTAATGGCTTCATCTCATTGAAGGTATCTACAGTACCCTGGTGCTATCCTTCCATTCACTGTTAAACCATTTTAATAGTGGTCCCTCCCTTTGGCAAATGAGGAAGCATTAGCTTGAGCAGCAATAGGTGGCAGTGATTGCATGAGAGCATTTTCAGACTGTCATTTTCCATCTTTTCCTGGTGTGGTATGACTAAGGAAGCGAATAATCTCTGCTTTAGCCATACCTCTAGTGTGAGCAGGACTTGGTTTACCTTTGAATTGACTGTCAGTGCCATGGGATTCCAGGCTGTATAACCAATTGATTGAGATGAAATGGCTATAAAGCCTGTAGTTTTTTTCTTTTCAAGCGCTATCACAGCGTTATGTTAAAAGGACACTCTAAGCTCTAAAACAAGTTTAGCTTAATAAAGTGGTTTGGGGTATAAATTATGCCACTGTTTAATACTTTGCCATTTAAGATGACTTTGTTTATATTTAGACCATCCCGTTAAGAGATACATTTTGCACTATGTTGACTCATTGTGCAGTCCTTTTAACCCCTTAAGGACTAAACTTCTAGAATAAAAGGGAATCATGACATGTCACACATGTCATGTGTCCTTAAGGGGTTAAACCAGGACTGTTAATATGTGCTCTCCTGACGTATGAGCACCTCAATAAATACTCAATCTGTGGAAGACAATGACTGGAAGGAAATTAGTTGGCATTGTAATCTAACAACATTTGAGTAGGCACATTTTGACATCCATGGACTATACAGCTTTATACTACTATTCACAATTTGTATTGTTATATTATATTAAAAAATAACTCAATCTTCCTGCTGTTCTCTTCTGGGATTTTTTCTGTAAGGATCTAGACACAAGACATTGTTTTCTACAGCTTATTTGCGTAATGTATGTTAAAGAAGGCTAAATTCAGATTATAGTGGGAACATTGTGCACTTACTTAACTATTATTTTAAAATGTGTTTTGGATTTTCATGGACTCACATACTGAAAAGTTCTCTCTGACATTATATCATTACAATAAGCAATATTATACTATTATTGTTCTTCTTCTCTTTGTGTTTGAGTCAAATTCCAGAAGAGTCAAGACCAAAAATAAAGACTTTAACAAATCCGTAATGCATAATATAATACTACATTCATCCTAAAAGTATTTAGAATTGTATTTAGAATTGTGCTTTTCTAATTAAAAAATGAATGCCGAGGGCATCAAGTTGTTTTCACAAAATTAGTCATGTGCATTGGTAGAGGGTAACTGTGTATAGGATAAACCCACCACTTATTCCCGAAATGAACCACAACGGACTTGCTTTGGAGTAACTAGGCCACAGCTTTATTATAAATATATAAATATTAAAACTTCAACTTAACATAAACACTGTGCAACAAGAAGATAGAAAGGCTGCGCCAAAAAGAGGATAAAAGAAATACTAAAATAAAAAATAATAAATAGAAATAGTCCCAATGGAATGTCTGAGGTTAGATTGACTTAGTCACTGTATTCGCTGGTAGAGTGTCTTCTATGTTTCTAGTAGTTCAAATCGTCTCGTGATATGGAAGACACAAGAAGAGAGGATCAATCATACAGAGTGTATAAGGTGAATGTTAAATATAAATGAAACACTCACATTTAAATGAGCTATGGCCAGCTCAGGTAAAACAGGCATACGGTGGTATAATCCCCGCTTATAGGATATGTGGATGCTTGTCCTCCAGAGGATGATGATATCCAACTCTCAGGAGAAGAGGAGAATAAAGACAGCAAATAGTGCTCTCTGATGATATGATGTAATAGTAGGTAAAATAAAATAAAATATACTCACAAATGGAGTGCAGACGTCACTGCACTCTTGTAGTAGCGTTGGTGGTATAATCCCCACCTCAGGATAGGTATTGGAAAATGAATAAAATGCCAGGAAAATAAAATAGTGTGTAAAAAGATAATGGCACAGGAATCTAGCCAAAAATAATTTATTATATAAAATACACAATATTTAAAACCATTAACGCGTTTCACCACTAGGGTTTTATCAAAATGGAATAACATAAACACTATATACATAATTACTCAGTAAATAGATACCACCTTGTCAACTAAACATAACTTAGGGCAGCTGAACCCTCCACCCTTGTTCCAATCAGTACAATGCCTTTTCTTGGGCCTTCCATTTCGTAATACTAACCACTTATTGTCTCAGTGGGCACGTCCGCTATCCATAACTGTATCTGAGGTTAAGGGAGGGACAGCCCTACATATCCACTTTCCACGGACTGCTGGTCGAACTCCCAGTGGACAAGGGACATATTTTGCCACAAGACCTGCTGGTTTACCCACCAGCGGGTGCCGCCCCAACACCAAAGCCATGGCCTCCTCCAGTGCATCCTGCAACATTAAATTAAAAAAGATCCAGTCCAACCTCCATCAGGTGGACCCTATCACTCCTAAAATAAATTGCTGCATTACGCCTAAAGGTGCGGTGACGCACCGTGAACCCCCCTATTCCCTTCACAAACCTCGAAACCCGCTTATTAAGTTTGATTCTGCTCCGTTCAAGAGCCCTGGGATCTCTTGCCCCCTTCCAATAGTTCTGAGATAGCACCTTGGACCACACCAGACACACCCTCGGGAGTCTAAGCCAGAGCTCAGCTAAATCTTTCTGGATTATCTCCCTCAGATCCCACACCGGAATAGTGCCAAGATCATCCCCCCCAGCATGAATCAGGATAACATCAGGAACACCGGGCAGGCCGGACAAACAGGCCAATTCGGGCAACAGTTGCTCCCACCGCATCCCTCGGGTACCGAACCAACATACTTCTGCCACCGCTGACAACAGGCCCCATTGTAGTCCCCCGAATGAACAGCAGCCCGCTGTTGTGCACAATGACCCATACTCGCTTTCTGGCACCTACAACGACAAAAACGGGAAACAAAATCAGTCCAGTTGGATGAACATATGATCGGAATCTCCCAGATTCCCATCTCCCAATCGTTTGGATAAATTCCTCAGCCATCCTCGTGAACCAACAAAGGACCCCACACCCCCTGGGTGAACCTCCAGAAAGCATTAAGACATGCCAAAGGACAGACCATAGAGCCAGGGATGCTACGTAATGTTACCCACGTGTCTCGTCCTAGAACGTCCATCTTCCAAATCAAAAACCTCACTGCATCCACTTTGCCAAAGACATCCCCAAATAACAAACCACCAGGGACTGATTTGGATGGGTTCACGAGCTTGCCCACCCACATTGCCTCGAAAAAGGTGAAGGAGAACACAAACCAAAATAACACCAAGTCGAATGGGGAGAAACAAACCTGCAGCAGAAGAGTAAACAAGCCCACCATAAGAGTGCATGATACTGGCCTCCGAGAATCAGAAAGCTTGGGCCCATTATGCTATCCCCTCATAACCATTGAAACAAGAACATCCTTAGTGGTGTCCAAAACCCTGGTGAGCTTAACCAAAAGCTCAGCCCAGACAACTGCCCAGACACAGCCGAGGTGGAACATAACCAAATTAGCTGTAACAAACCTTGTACACGCTCACCATCTGACTGAAAACCACGAGCTGCCTCTCGAATTCTACCCACATGCCTTACCATAATGCTGCCAAGTAGACTCCAAGACCGACCCTCGGATCCAAGACATTATCCGTTCAGCCCAAGGCCCCACAGGTCCACTGGGCATGGAAAGCCCACCTCATCCACCCTGGGTGCCACTGCCCTGAATTCCTCCCACTGAAAACGAGAAAGAGCATCCACTGTAACCTTAGCAACTCCGGGCACATGCACAGCCCTACAATATACATTCAGACGCAAACAGCGCAGCACCAGGCCCTGCAGAAGACGAACCACTGGAGGGGAGGAAGAAGACAAATTGTTGATGGACTGCACAACCCCCATATTATCACAGTGGAAGACCACCCAATGGTCCCTGAGGAGATCACCCCAGATCTCCACTGCCACCACGATAGGAAAAAGCTCCAAGAAAACAAGGTTCTTAGTCAACCCCGCCGAATGCCAAGACTCCGTCCACACCAGTGGGCCTCAAAGCACCTACGGCGTTGGTGAACAGATGGAGCTTGGCATTGGACACCTGAGGTGCCTGCCAATACGATTGACCATTAAACCCATCCAAGTAGACGGACCAAGCCGCCAGATCCTCACGCAATGGGCGAGTGATACGCACATAATGATGAGGGAGTTCCACCCCAGTGGTCGCCGCTGCCAAGTGATGCTTAAACACCTTTCCCATAGGAATAATCCGGCACGCAAGTTGCATCTTACCCAAGAGTGACTGCAGGTGGATACCTTATCCTCTGGCAAACGACATTCCCCAGCAACAGAATCAATCTCAATCCCCAAGAAGCTTAAACAAGTGGAAGGGCCCTCCGTCTAGTCCAGAGCAAGCAGGACCTAAAAAAAAAACAGTGTTTGGAGAAGGTGTGAGCTCACATTCGAACCAGCAGGACCAACACACAAGAAGTCATCCAAATAATGCAACAGCAAGTTACATGCTGCCTCCTCCCTTACCACCCATTCCAGGAATGTACTAAAGCATTCAAAATAGAAGCAGGAAATCGAGCAACCTATGGGCAAGCACAGATCACATACTAACAGTCCTGGAAGGAACAATTCAAGACATGATGGCAATCAGTGGTGGACTGGAAGAAGCCAAAAGGCAGCCTCTATATCTGCTTTTGCCATTAGAGTCCCTGGGCCTGCCACCCGAACCATTCTAACCACCACGTCAAATGACGCATACGTCACCCTACATAGCTCCTCATCAATATAACTATTCACCGAACCCCCGAAGGGGTAAGACAAATGGTGAATCAGCCGAAATTTACCCACGTCCTTTTTAGGCACCACCCCCAATGGCGAGACACGTAAGTTATGGATTGGTGGGGCCGAGAACGGGCCAGCCATCCATCCATCCAAGAGACAGTTCCTTTTGAGCTTGTCAGCCACCACCTCGGGGTGATCCTGAACCGACTTGAGGTGGAATTGAAAACCCATCCTGGAAACCCCCGAGGAGCAGCTTTGCTGCCCTGCGGTTCCTATAACGGCTTAGCCACAGGACCACCGGTGTCCTTGCCTCTCAAGACTAAAGTATCCCTGCGCTCACCGGCTTTACCCCGCTTGAAACTGCTGGAGGCTGAGTGAGAACCCCTATACCCGGAGCATTCATGCTTAAACTTACACTGACTTTCATTGTATTGCCAGCAGCAAGCAGTGCACCTGGTCAAGGCTGATGCAGAGGAGTGTCCCACCGCACCACTCCTTCCCCCCCGAGAAAGGACAACATGCTGCCCTGATGCGAGGCCGGGCGAGTCATAATCACCAGCCAAACCAATATCCATTTCCCAACCAACGGACGGGCGAACTGACATCTGCTGACGAAACTGCTCATCATAGCTCCACCAGCTTAACCCCCATATACCCGACATGCAGTCCAGACCGTGTCCTGATAACAAAACAGGGTCAAGCATTTTTCAGGCGCCTTTTACCCTATAATACTCACCAGGATCAAAAAGGCCCTGATCCAATTCCCAAATGTTTTGGGGATCTTCCGATACCAGAATTTGTCCTTGTCGGAGTACTTAGGTTCCTTATCAGGCGGGGGCAAGTCCTCCAAGGGTAGCAGGGAGAAAATCTCTACAAACTCCCCCTTCCAAATCTTGTCCCGCACCTCCACTCTTGGCAGAGCCACCAAGGGGATGGGAGAGTCTTGCAACCACTGGAGCAGAGACCAACAGTGTCCCACCCAGGATGGGTCCCCCCAACCCCCAGAAGAAGTAACCAAAGAAGCGTACCACCCCACCCTAACCTCAATGAAGGGGCCACTAAACTACACTCCCAGCTATCCAAGAGCCCCCTCAGACACCCCCTCAATGAACTCCAAGCCCCAGAACCGACTGGGCTACCCCCACCCCCTGCCCGACGACCATCCACTAAAGTAGCACAGGACTCACGGCGTGGGAGTGAATTGGAGTAGCAGAGCTGTAACCACCAGAGGCTGAGCCGGAGCTGCCACCTCAATGAGCACTCAATGAGGCCTGGAGCATTGCCCAGTCCGGAGCCACCTGAGGAGAAAGAACAGGTGAAATCCCATCCCTCTCTCCATGACCCAAAATGGAAGGCCCACCCCAGGGGGACGGGGAAGGCAAGACCCTGAGGGAGGGCAGGGGGCTAGCAAAGCTACCACAGGAAGGTGTAGTAGACAGATACATCACACTACTCCCAGCCACCACCCCCACTTCAGCAGGGGAGACCTCTGCCCCCTTGGAGAAACACTTGAGCCTACTCACCCGTCTGGAGGCCCGTCCCCCATTCTGCCCGCCTGGGCCGCTGGACCCACGATGAAGACAAGGCCGCTGGAAAAACTTCAGCAGCTGCAGAAGGAGATTCAGCCTGCATCAGAGCACGATCAGTCTGGACAGCAGAAGACCGCCCCGCTGCCCGGGTAGTGACAGAAGCCCACAAGGGAGGTGAAGCAAGCCTCGATGCCACAGACCAGCAGATCCATGAGGCCAGGCCTGCACTCCTGAGCCAAGGAGGGCCGTAGCTTCCCCTTGAGCGATGATATGTTCCGGTGGCCGAGCTCGCCTCCGGGAACCTCCGCTACCGCCAGGAGGGGAGGTGGCAACAGCCGTGGAGGCCTAAAGACGAGCCAGCTGAGCCTGTAGGTGCAGACCCCCATATTGTAAGGCCTCTACCCTGAGGGCAGAGAGGACAGCTTTAATATCCATACTCTGGCAACAAACAGCACTTGGAAAGCAGGAATAATGAGCACAACAACCAGCAATTACCGAGCTGTTACCAGCTGATAATTAAGATTGCTGCTATCCTGTAAGATGGCAACCTATTTATACTATCCCACCCATCTACCCCTCACTACTCCACCCACTGTCCCAGGACCACTTTGCCACATTCCTCTGTATACACTACCCTCACACTCACATGTCCCTGTTCTGCCTAGGCCTTGCCTGGCTCCTCATGATTTGAGCTTCTGCAGTGAAAAGAGGGACCTGTGCAAATATATTATAATCAGCTCATATATATAATTCTTATGCTCTGGAAGCACTGAAATATTTGTATTTCACTTGTACTATATATAAGTACGTATTTTTTTCTGTGAAATTGGATTACATTTGACATTCTTAATTGTTTATTCTCAAGTGTTTTTTCGCAATTTATTGGTTTATTTATGGACTGCAATTAACCTATACACTCATACTGGCAGACTTTGTATAAAGGTGTAATTTTTGAAGCCTTTGTGCTCAGAGAAACTACTGAATGAATTTGCATCCCATTTGCAGCATTTGTAAGTATTGTAAATACCACATTTTAACTTAAAGGAACACTATAGTGTCAGGAACACAAACATGTATTCCTGACACTATAGTGGTTAATTCATTCTTTAGGTGTCTGAGCTCCCTTGCCTCCCTTTGAAAGGGTATATTACTAACCTTTTTATCAGGGCTGTGCAGGTATCGCTGCACCTAGATACCTGGAGATGCTGAACACACAGGAAGCACCTCTAGTGGCCATCTGAGAGACTGCCATTAGAGATGTTACTAGGCAATAATGTAACAAGTCCATCTGAAAAGACATTGTGTACTTTGAAAAGTCAGCAGGGACAGGCTATAGATGGCAGAACAGCTACATTAGGCAGTAGAGGTTCTGGTAACTACAATGTTGATTTAATTGATTAATTCTATCAAAAGGGAATAGTCACACAAAATGTCAATTTAACAAAGAATAGTAATCATATAGTATCCTGACCCTGTTTCTAGAGTTAAAATATAAATTTTCAAACTGAAGTAGAAAGAATATATTTTAAATTATTTATTGATAAGAAGGAACCACAGATTTTAAACATAAGCGCAAAGCCATCAAATTGCACTTTAATTAATTACAGTGAATATTTACACAATGATAAAAAAAAAAATAGGTTAGAATCGTCAGATTACCAATACCATCATCAATATATATATATATATATATATATATATATATATATATATATATATATATATATATAATAGAATATAGTCCCATGTACATTATGTTTTAATTGGAAAACTACATTGAATTGTGATCTGGGGGCATGCTGTGCTTTTAAATAACATGATGACACATGATTTCATAAATATAATAAGTATAGATGGTTGTAGTATCGTGTTTAAAGAAGCAATTGGATAATAGACCAGGTCTTATCCTGTAGAACTGACGCCATTTCAAATATTTCCACCTGCTGCAAATCCTTGTATCTAAAGGCAGCTTCTTTATCTGAGTTGTTGTATATCTACAGTTTGTTAATGTTTTGATCAAAAAGAAATGAAAGGACAACTCAATCTGCACACATTTAATGACAGCACATTATATCTATTTTCAGCAACAATTCATCCACAAGGCAGAACACACACTGTTTCAGATTTTCCAGATCTTGTAATTAATCAGCACATTGAAGACAAACTTTTGGGTTCATTAGAAGTTCAATGCCAAAAGGATGTGCAAGAATTTATTTTGGAGATAAAATGCATGTCCCTCGTTCCTTCATTCTAAAATGAATAATAGGCATCTAAACAAATTATTAAACATGTATGCCCATTTCCCATAATTGTAAAAATGTTTCTGTTTTTTGACCCAGGTCCAAAATAATAGAATTCAAAATTCATGACTTTACGGCTTACTACTTTTTAGTCATCCACTGTGTAATATGTTGCACTGTTTGGACAAGATTAATAATTATATCCCTACATGTTTCATATAATATATTTTTTAAAAGTAATGCTTTTTTTACAGAAGAAAAAGTAACATACAAAGGGTAGGAAATATATTTTAAAATAGTGAAAGTAAAAGCATTTGAATAGCTACTGGTATAGTCCAATTGGCAGCTCAACAACCAAATCTCTTTTTTTTTCCGGCTGAACAAATGACAGGAAAATCAGAAGAGTAGGTGGAGTGACTTAAATGTCTTTACTGAGTTTATGAAACAACAAAAGGAAAGATTATGAAGGCTACACTATATCCTTAGGTGGTGATCATACTGTCTAACTCTGGTCTAAATGCTGAAGTGGGAGCTGGATTCTAGCTCCTGAAAAGTGTAAGTGCAGATCTTTTTCCTTATTTAGCACTAAAAAAGAGACTTACTACACTATAAGCCTCCATTCTCTCTCTCTCTTTTTTTCAAATATATTTTTTGAATTTTTTATAATTACATAACACTATCGTAAACAATTAGTAGAATACAATATATCTATAAAGAATTAAAATCAAATAAAATGTTAATATAATAAAAGAAAAGTATCAATTGAGCAATATTGACAATACTCTCCTTTTTTGTCATTTCATAAAATCACTAAGAACATTTAAAGGACCACTATAGGCACCCAGACCACTTCAGCTTAATGAAGTGGTCTGGGTGCCAGGTCCAGCTAGGATTAACCCTTTTTTCTATAAACATAGCAGTTTCACAGAAACTGCTATGTTTATAAATGGGTTAATCCAGCCTCTAGTGGCTGTCTCATTGACAGCCACTAGAGGCGCTTTCGCGCTTCTCACTGTGATTTTCACAGTGAGAAGATGCCAGCGTCCATAGGAAAGCATTGGTAATGCTTTCCTATGGACTGGCTGAATGTGCGCACGGCTCCGAGTATGTTTTCCTGGCACTATAGTGGTCCTTTAAAGTGCTCCATCTTTTCTGCTCATTTTTAAAATAGATTTATGTGCTTAAAGGGACACTATACAGGTGATACTCGAAAAATTAGAATATCGTGCAAAGGTAAGCCATAATCATCACACTTATGACAAATCACGGCTTGAACGATCTTGCTTTGCATGTAATGCATCTATCTCATATATTAGTTTCTTCTTTTACGTTGCATTACTGAAATAAATGAACTTTTGCACAATATTCTAATTTTTTGAGTATCACCTGTAGGCACTAAATCAACTTTATCTTAATGAAGCAGTTTTGGAGTATAGGTAATGCTACTGCAGTCTCACTGCCCATTTAGGAGTTAAATCACTTTTGTTTCTATTTATGCAGCCTTAGCCACACCTCACCCAGCCTGCATGTAAAAAAAAGATTTTATTTTCAGTCAGATGTTTTTTTACATTAAAGGACCACTATAGTGCCAGGAAAACATACTCGTTTTCCTGGCACTATAGTGCCCTGAGGGTGCCCCCACCCTCAGGTTCCCCCTCCCACCCAGCTCTGGAAGGGGGAAAGGGGTTAAAACTTACCTTTTTCCAGCGCTGGGCGGGGAGCTCTCCGCCTCCGATCCTCCTCCTCTCCTCCCCGTCTGCTGAATGCGCACGCCCGGCAAGAGCTGTGCGCGCATTTAGCCGGTCGCATAGGAAAGCATTATCAATGCTTTCCTATGGAGGCTTGCGTGCTCTCACTGTGAAAATCACAGTGAGAATCACGCAAGTGCCTCTAGCGGCTGTCAATGAGACAGCCGCTAGAGGATTTGGGGGAAGGCTTAACCCATTCATAAACATAGCAGTTTCTCTGAAACTGCTATGTTTATAAAAGAATGGGTTAACCTTAGCTGGACCTGGCACCCAGACCACTTCATTAAGCTGAAGTGGTTTGGGTGCCTAGAGTGGTCCTTTAAGTTGCTTTAGATGGTTTTATCTGCTACCACTTAAATTGAAATTAAAACAATTAAGTTAAATCACACACATGGGGCTCTTGTTAGGTTTAGAATGATATTAACAAAGCAGGAAATAAGGAATTATAAATTAAACAGACTATGCAGTAAAGGAAGTTTAGACATTAGATGTCTCTTTACGAATATTGTTTAGAAAGGCTGTGCCTTCAGGGAGGTGACACTTGGTTGTATTCAAAAAGTGACTTAACTCCTAAATGACAGAGATTTGAGCAGTGAGGGACATGATCTATACACCAAAACTATTTAATTAAGCTAAAGTTGATTTGGTGCCTATAGTGTACCAACAAATGGGTGTTGTAAAGAATTGCAAATTTTAGGACAAAATAGTTGAATTTAAAAATATCTGCAACATTTTCAGCTAATTTGACCTAAAATATGTTGACCTAATAATCAAGTAAGTTAATAACTACAGCCTCATTCCAAGCACCATAACCACTACACTTTGCTATAGTGGTTATTGGTTCACGAGTGCCTTGGCATTCCTCAATGTAAAAAGTATTTTTTTGAGTTTAAGTTTATTGGCTGACTCCTCTAATGTGGGGTGGAGTAAGAAGGGGGGAGGGGTATAGGAATTGACTCCTTACAAAGGGACCTGCTAGTCCTTTTGGCACAATAACCACTATAGCAAACTGTAGTGGTTATGGTGCTCAGAGTGTTCCTTTAACAGAAACCAACCTAAATATTTTATAAGCATAAGTTCTTTTGTGTTGTGAAAACTGATTAATGATTTCTTATTCAACATGCTTTGTTGTCTCTGGTAACATAAAATATTGAATGCTAGTTTATATACATTTTAGCTTGTGCAACGTTGCAAATGTCATCCAAATGTATAACATCTTTAATTCAATTCTAAAATATATTCCTGGGGCTAAAAAATGCAAAACACTGTCTTTATATTTATTTGCATCAATTTTATCTTTGCTTTTATGCAGACAGTCCACTTTAAGAAATCAGCAAAGTTTTGAATGGCAATTCTTTCTACGTCCTGTAAAATATTAGTGCTTGTTGCCTCTCTACTTTAACAAGATGGATTGGGCAATTTTTTTATCATTACAATTGGCTGATGAAGACAGACGCTGGGGAAATAATCTGTAACATGTGACAAGAATCAGTCAGCCCAGAAAGTCTGAAAGTAGTGTATAAATTGGTCTGAGTCACTTTGGCTATTTTTCAGACAAAAATGTTTCTAGAGGTAGTAAAACACACATTAGCCAGAGCAGCTTTTGTTTTCAAGTACAAAATTAGATGCATTCAAATGCTATTATGCTGGGGAAAAGAAACAGACATTTGTTAGCTTGACTGAGTTTGATGACGTTTGGCTGCAGAATGTCATGCCGTGCATTGGTGAGCAATCCATGTAATTGTTGACAACAATACTGGAGTTTAAATTAATAATTGCCCAGTGGATAGAATAACGAGTTACTGTACATGTATATATATAGAAATAGACACGGTAAAAAGGTTTATTTTCATATCCAAAGCAATTATTCTTAATATTCCTTTTTTTTTTGTGAAAAATTTTGTGATCTGTTTTCAATGGAAAAAACATTTAAAAACTCATTAATTATGCATTAATACCTAGTTTCCCTGCCAAACCATGGAAGTATATACAGTTATTGAGCTCTACCAGTTCACAATAGATAAGATACGAAAGAGAACAAAACTCTAAGACAATTTCCTTGTTGCGTGGTCTTCTGTGTTTTTTAATCTGCCGCAAACAGCAGTTCTGTGGGACGATGCTTCGCACGCTCAAATTTTATTTTAAACTCACCAGGTAAAATTTTTAAAAACAAATACCAACCCAGGAAAATTCAACTACTATTTCACTGTACACTCAGTATTTCTTCTTAAGTTGTCCCATCTATTTGTATCCAAATTACTGATCAGGAGTTTAACTCGCTCTCTAAATAAGGAGATGAAAATGGTCATAACAACATACTTTCTATTGATTTCCTATGTTTCACAGCTTGTTTATAGTCCCAATGTCCAGCAGACATTGAACATATTTGGTTGAATTTTGGTCAACAGCTACACCAGATGCTTTCTGCCAAGGGTTTGTACCTTTAGTATTGAGCGTTTAGGTCATTTTAAATATTGTGGGGTATTGTTTTTTTCAATAATACTTCTTACAAAGGAAACCTCTACATGATGGCCATGTTCAGAAAACCATGCAGAGAATTAGCTAGAAGGGGCTTTAGGGGCACACTAGTAATATATTTTTTTAATAATATGGTATGTTATCAACATGCAGTCGCTTGCAGTTGGCAACACCTCTGTCAACCTTGCAAAGCTGTCTAGAATGGCCAGGTTGCCAAATAACCAGCCACTAGTGATGTTGCGAACATAAAATTTTCGGTTCGCGAACGGCGAACCCGAACTTCAGCAAATGTTCGCGAACGGGCGAACCGGGCGAACCGCCATAGACGTCAATAGGCAGGCGAATTTTAAAACCCGCAGTGACTCTTTCTGGCCACAATAGTGATGGAAAAGTTGTTTCAAGGGGACTAACACCTGGACTGTGGCATGCCGGAGAGGGATCCATGGCAAAACTCCTATGGAAAATTACATAGTTGATGCAGAGTCTGGTTTTAATCCATAAAGGACATAAATCACCTAACATTCCTAAATTGTTTGGAATAACGTGCTTTAAAACATCAGGTATGATGTTGTATCGATCAGGTAATGTAAGGGTTATGCCTGCTTCACAGTGACAGACCAAACTCCCCGTTTAACGCACCGCAAACAACCGCAAACAGTCCATTTGCACAACCGCAAACTCCCCATTTGCACAAGGTTGGATACCAAGCTAGCCATGTCCCGTTCCTTGTTCTCACTGATGTCATTGAAGGTCTCTTCCTCCATCCAGCCACATTCAACACCAAGAGTCCCCAAAAGGTGACAACAAGCCCCTTGGGATGCCTGCTGTGTTTGGTCTTCCACCTCCTCAAAGCCACCTTCCTCCTCTGACTCCTCTTCTTCAGACTCCTCTCTCTGCATTGCCTCTCTCTGCGTTATTATAAGGTGTGTTAAGTAGTACTATTCCTATCAGTTTAATCCCTGTTACGTCCCCTATCAGGGAACGTGTATATGGCATCGATTTTAGGAACCAGGAGATGGAAAAAGATGCTTGGTCGGTCCTCCTACTTCAAATTTGGGGCACTGCGCGTGCAATCTAATGTGCCACCAGATAGGAGTGGTGTGTTAAGTAGTACTATTCTTATCAGTTTAATCCCAATGTCACGATTACTAGTGTGGTCCAGCACGCAGAAACTATGTAAACATATACATAGGCAAGAAAAGGAAAATAAAAGGACAGAGCGTAAACCGGACCTTAGAATGGCTGGACTAATACGCTAGAGACAGAGAATGGTCAAAGGGAAAGCTGAGGTCAAGGAAGCCAGAAAATACACAATACCGTTTACACAAGCCAAGTCAGGGAAACCAGAATTCAGAATAACCAGGGAAAAGCCAATATCAGGACACCAGGAAATCAGATTCACAATGATAAAGCACTCTCAGGAAACCAGGAACAGAAAACCACGACAGGGCAAGGTACTGGGGTGAGCTAGGGATTTAAATATCACGCGGCGGGCTGGCAGCCGCGACACCCTGTTACGTCCCCCTCATCAGGCCTTTTTTAGTCGAATGTATCGCCCACTGTCAGTCCCTTCGGGATCCATCCCTCATTCATCTTAATAAAAGTGAGGTAATCTAGACTTTTTTGACCTAGGCGACTTCTCTTCTCAGTGACAATACCTCCTGCTGCACTGAAGGTCCTTTCTGACAGGACACTTGAAGCGGGCAGGCCAGAAGTTCTATCGCAAATTGGGATAGCTCAGGCCACAGGTCAAGCCTGCACACTCAGTAGTCAAGGGGTTCATCGCTCCTCAGAGTGTCGATATCTGCAGTCGGTCGAGTCCTTCTCTGAGGGTGGACCCCGAAGGGCTGTGGCGATGCATAGGACTTAAAAAGCTCTGCATGTCCTCCATCAACAACACGTCTGTAAAGCGTCCTGTCCTTGCCGGCGTGGTCGTGGGAGGATTACTTTCACCTCTTCCCCTGTTAGATTCCCGTTGTGCTGTGACATCACCCTTATACGCTGTGTAAAGCATACTTTTTAATTGATTTTGGAACTGCTGCATCCTTTCCGACTTGCCGTAATTCGGTAACATTTCAGGCACTTTCTGCTTATACCGGGGTCTAGTAGCGTGGACACCCAGTACAGGTCATTCTCCTTCAGCCTTTTTATACGAGGGTCCCTCAACAGGCACGACAGCATGAAAGACCCCATTTGCACAAGGTTGGATGCCGAGCTACTCATTTCCCGTTCCTCCTCCTCACTGATGTCAATGAAGGTATATTCTTCCCCCCAGCCACGTACAACACCACGGGTACCAGATAGGTGACAACGAGCACCCTGGGATGCCTGTTGTGGTTGGTCTTGCTCCTCCTCTTCCTCCTCCTCAAAGCTACATTCCTCCTCTGACTCCTCTTCCTCACAATCCTCTTCCAGCGTTGCCGCAGGTCCAGCAAGCGATGCTGATAAGGTTGTTTCTGGTGGTGATGGTGACCACAACTCTTCCTCTTCCTCTTCACGCTCATCTACGGCCTGATCCAGCACTCTTCGCAGGGCACGCTCCAGGAAGAAAACAAATGGTATGATGTCACTGATGGTGCCTTCGGTGCGACTGACTAAATTTGTCACCTCCTCAAAAGGACGCATGAGCCTACAGGCATTGCGCATGAGCGTCCAGTAACGTGGCAAAAAAAATCCCAGCTCCCCAGAGGCTGTCCTAGCACCCCGGTCATACAAATATTCATTAACGGCTTTTTCTTGTTGGAGCAGGCGGTCGAACATTAGGAGTGTTGAATTCCAACGTGTCGGGCTGTCGCGAATCAAGCGCCTCACTGGCATGTTGTTTCGCCGCTGGATATCGGCAAAGTGAGCCATGGCCGTGTAGGAACGCCTGAAATGGCCACACACCTTCCTGGCCTGCTTCAGGACGTCCTGTAAGCCTGTGTACTTATGCACAAAGCATTGTACGATCAGATTACACACATGTGCCATGCACGGCACATGTGTCAACTTGCCCAACTTCAATGCCGCCAACAAATTTGTTCCGTCGTCACAAACCACTTTGCCGATCTCCAGTTGCTGCGCAGTCAGCCACTTTTCCACCCAAAGGCTCAGGGCGACAGGAGTGCTTGTCCTGCAAGTACTCTCAAGCCAAGTGGTGTCAAACCCAAGACGGCGTGACACTGCCGTGAT